>CABHPH010147717.1:0-40122 GCA_902168325.1 Peromyscus nudipes | reverse complement strand
AAGCAATTAAACAAGTGAGGGAAACAGTTTAAGATTTCAAAACTGAAATTGAGACAATAAAGAAGACACAAACTGAGGTAATGCTAGAAGTGGAAAATCTGAGTAAATGAACAGGAACTACAGATGCAAGTATAACTAACAGAATGCAAGAGATAGAAGAGCCTATCTCTGGCACTGAAGATATGATAGAGGAAATAGATTCATCAGTCAAAGAAAACACTAAAACCAACAAAGTCATGACCCAAAATGTCCAGGAAATCTGGGACACCGTGAAAAGACCAAACCTAAGAATAATAAGGATAGAAGAAGGAGAAGAATACCAACTCAAAGGCACAGAAAATATATTCAACAAAATCAGAGAAGAAAACTTTCCCAACCTAAAGAAGGAAATGCCTATAAAAATACAAGAAGGTTACAGAACACCAAATAGACTGGATCCAAAAAAAAAAAAAAAGTCGCCTCGCCACATAATAATCAAACCACTAAACATACAGAATAAAGAAAAAATATTAAAAGCTGCAAAGGAAAAAGGCCAAGTAACATATAAAGGCAATGGTAATACCCATCAAAATCCCAACACAATTCTTCACAGACATGGAAAGAACAATACTTAAATTTATGGAAAAACAAAAAACCTAGGATAGCTAAAAGAATCCTCATGATCCCTGACCTCAAGCTCTACTATAGAGCTATAGTAATAAAAACAGCTTGTTACTGGCATAAAAACCGACATGTGCACCAATGGAATGGAATTGAAGACCCTGACATTAATCCACACACTTATGAACATATGATTTTCCACAAAGAAGTCAAAATTGTACCATGGAAAAGAGAAAGCATCTTCAACAAATGGTGCTGGCATAACTGGATGTCAACATGCAGAAGATTGCAAATAGATCCCTATCTGTCACCATGCACAAAACTCAAGTCCAAGTGGATCAAAGACCTCAACATCAATCCGGTTACACTGAAATTGATAGAAGAGAAAGTAGTAAGTAATCTGGAACGCATGGGCACAGGAGACCACTTCCTAAATATAATACCAGTAGCACAGACACTGGGACAATTAATAAATGGGACCTCCTGAAACTGAGAAGCTTTTTGTAGAGCAAAGGACACAGTCAATAAGACAAAATGACAGCCTACAGAATGGGAAAAGACCACCAACCCCACATCTGACAGAGGGCTGATTTCCAAAATATATAAAGAACTCAAAAAGCTAGACTTCAAAATACTGAACAATCCAATTAAAAAATGGGCTACAGAGCTTAACAGAGAATTCTCAACAGAAGAATCTCAAATGGCTGAAAGAAATTTAAGGAATTGCTCAACATCCTTAGTCATCAGAGAAATGCAAATCAAAACAACTCCGAGATACCATCTTACACCTGTCAGAATGGCTAAGATCAAAAACACTGAAGACAGCTTATGTTGGAGAGGATGTGGAGCAAGGGGAACACTCCTCCACTGTTGGTGGGAATGCAAACTTGTACAACCACTCTGGAAATCAGTATGTTGGTTTCTCAGAAAATTGGGAATAAGTCTTCCTCAAGACCCAGTTATACCACGCTTGGGCATATAACCAAGGAATGCTCAATCTTACCACAAGGACACACACTCAACTATGTTCATATCAGCATTATTCATAATAGCCAGAACCTGGAAACAACCTAGATGCCCTTCAACTGAAGAATGGATAAAGAAAATGTGGCACATATACACAATGGAGTACTACTCAGCAGTAAAAACAATGATATCATGAAATTTGCAAGCAAATGGATAGAACTAGAAAATATCATCTTGAGTGAGGTAACCCAGACTCAGACGGACAAACATAGTATGTAGTCTCTCATAAGTGGATACAAGATGTGAGGGAAGGGATGGCCAGACTGCAACCCACAACTCCAGAGAGGTTAGCTAACAGGAAAAGACCCTACGAGGGACACACGGATGACCCTGCAAAGGAAAAGTGGATGAGATCTACATGAGGGGACTGAGTGGGGGGGGGCGGTGGCAAAGCGTGAGGAGTAGGGGATGGGAACATAGGGAAATGGGAGGGTCAAGCTGGAACAGTGACGGAGTGGGAGGGCAGGGAGGAAGATACCATGATAGATGAGGACATCATGGGAATAGGAAGAGGCAGGGTGCTGGGGAGGCTTTCAGGAATCCCCAAGGATGACCCTACTTTGGTCTGCTGGCAGTGTCCAGATGGTGCCTGGACTGGTCTACTCTGGTGACAGGCCTAGCAAATAACCTAGCTGTCATCATGGAGGCTTTGTCTAGTGACTGATGGAGGCAGATGCAGAGATCCACAGCCAGGCACCAGGCTGAGCTCCAGGAATCCAATTGCTGAGAGTGAGGAGGGATTCTGCAAGCGAGGGACATCAAGATCATGATGGGAGGACGTGCAGAGACGACCAGCCACACTAGTGGAAGCCCATGAACTGTGAACTAGTGGCTGTGGAGCCCCCATGGAACTGGAATAGGCCCTCTGGATATGGAAGACGGTTGTTTGGCTCAAACTGTTTGAGGGGCACCCAGGCAGGGAGATTGGGATCTGTCCCTGGTTGGTCTATGGGCAGGCTTCTGGGAGTCCAGTGCCTGTGGTGTGATGCCTTGCACAGCCTTAGTGCAGTGGGAAGGGGCTTGGACCTGCCTAGGCACAGTGTGCTGGGCTCTGCTGACTCCCCTTGGGAGACCTCGATTTGGGGGATGTGGGGATGCACGGTGGCTTGGGAAAGAGGGCTGGGGGTGGGAGGAGGGAAGAGGGGAATCTGTGGATGGTACGTGGAATGAGTAGAAAATTTCTTAATAAAGAAAAAGGAAAAAAGGAAAAAAAATCATGTAATCTTAAACTATCACAGTATAATAAAATAAATGGAATTGTTTCCTTTAGTCAAGTTAAGTATACATTTCTTTAATAATACTCAATCTTCAGAGATGTCTCTAATATTATAATCAATATGTGACTAACCATTAGCACCAACTAGTTAGAAGCACACACACACACACACACACACACACACACACACACACACACACAGAGATTAGTATAAGGTATCACTGTATGTTAGAAAACAGTATGATCTTATCCTCTTAATCAGATAACAACCACACTTTCAAAGTTAAATTATGTTTAATTTCATTAAAATTATAAATTTACAATTATAATCTTTTAGCATATGACATGTGTCTTTACTGCCATCTTGGTTACTGTAATCACTTGCCATAAACCAAAATGTTAACACTCATAACCTTCCTGAGCTCTCAGAGGATAACTCATTTTATATAGAACTCCACAGTGTTATTATTTGTTTGTTTGTTTTGTTATTGTTTTCTTTTGTTTTTACTGCAATACATTGCTTTACATGATAAATTTCCTGGTTTCTAGAACAGATGTAGAAGTATTCTCAGTCATTTACATCCAACACTAGCCAGGTATCAAAAGAAGCTGACACTTTAGAATGGTTAGACATGGAAGGTTCATTTGAACCATGTGAATTTTCTTCAGCCTAGAGACAAGTCCTGGAAGCACAGATCCCAAGGGGCACACACACACACAAAGGTGCTAGAAGAGCAGCTGCCTGTGGGTAGCTATAATAGCTGGAGGCAAAGAAGAATCAGGTTGCTTGAAATGGAGACTATGCTGAGTCTTAATACCATTTATCTATCTATCTATCTATCTATCTATCTATCTATCTATCTATCTATCTATCTATCTATCTATTTATTTATTGCCTACCTGGAATCTCCAAGTCTGTTTTCCTCAAAGATACACAGGACTCCTTTGCTTCACATTTGTTGTCAACTACTGTTTCTGCCTCAGCATACTCTGGGAACTAATGCTTTTGTTATAACTCTCTAGCTGTTGTTACATAAACACACCAAAGAAAAAGAATATTACACATTGTCTTACTCGTTTTTTATACTTTCTGTGTCTTATATTCTATAAAATATGGGTACTGGGATTAAAGGTGTGTCACCACACTTGGCTCTGTTCTAGTGTGACTTTGAACACACAGAGGTCCTGCCTGCTAAGTAATAGGATTAAGGAAATGTGCTACTGCTGCCTGACTTCTTTGTTTACTTAAAATGGCTGCTATTTCCTCTGATCTCCAGGAAAACTTTATTTATTAAAGCACAAATAAAATATCATCACACATATATTCTCTCTATTAATCCCTGTTCCCAGTGCACAACCCAACAGAGCATTATCTAGACAAACTTATAAAGGCTATAAGAAAATAAGGAAGAATGTTGCTTTTAGCCTAGCTAGTTGTTACTTAACTCAATAGCAAACCTCATCATGAGTGTAAAAATGGGTTCAGTTTATAAAGAAACAATGCCTTTTCTATATAATGCTATTTCTCTTATAAGATAAAGATCTCTGTAGTTAAAAACAGTTAATGAGATGCTCATCCATAGAGAGGATAGTGAGAACCCTACGTCTAAAGATCACTCAATAGTCACTCCAGCATCATAATTTTAACAGATTTCTATGTTGAATTGTGCTGGGTGCTGTAAACATCAATTTGATGATGTTTTGCTATGTTTTCACTGCATCTTTGTATCTGCTACATATACTCATCCAAAATGTAAAACATGTTTATGATAGTGATGGCATGTACTATATAAAGACTGTCTTGTCTTCTCTATAAGGTTTAGTTCAACAGTATATACTTAAGAAATATTAATTTATTACATTATCTTAGTATATGTAATTTCATTTCATCTTTCTTTTATTAAAATGGTGATGTCAAGCACTATCCTAAGATAAACAATTACCATCTTCATAAGACCAGCTGTGCTTGCTTATGTAATATGACCAGCATTGAGTTTGTTGACTGTTGATGTTTTTACATAGAAAGAGGGAATAAGGAGGGTCACTGGACCCTCATGTTGAATATCCAGCCACTTTCCTAGTCAGTTGTATGTAACTCTGCCCTAATCACAGGTAGCTTCATGATTTGGGGAAAGAGATAGTGTATATAAGCTATGAACAACTAGGGAAGTGCGACTATACTTATTCAGCTATGAGAAAGCCATTATACCTGCTAGGTGGAAACTTCCCATGTTGCTGCTTTTGCTACACTCTTATTGCTGTGAGTAACCCCTCATCCATACTCAGTAATTAAGCCCAATAATTTCATTGGTTCCCTGGGGTGAACTCTGGTGAAACTGAACTTTAGTTTGTCATTTGGATCACATGAAGAGGAATAAATATTGCTTAGTCTCCCTCTCCCTTCCCCTGGGGGCAGAACTTCTCACAACAGATAAAAATTTTAGTTAGTGATATTGTATCTCAAGGTATTAAGCAGTGAATCAGGAAGTAAAGGAAAGTGTTAGAAGGATGTAAAAATAGAAATTGCTTGAGTAAAGAAAAGAACAGAAATTTTTTGCAAGTTATGAAGGTCTGAATAAGTTATTTAAGGTACATAGATAATAAGACTTAAAGATTGTACAGACTTTTTAGTCAGTCAAAAGTACTGACTAAAATGTGTGTCTAAGCAAAGTTTATCTAGAAATGTGTGACTATTGAAAAATTATATTGTAATTAAAAGTGTAAGACTGGTGTAATTTATATGTTGAGTATTTAGTAAACATATTTGGAGGCTATTCTAATCTTGCACTTTACCCTTGCACTCCAAGGTTAAAGAAGTCCCAGGGTACTGTGGGTCATCTCTTCAAGTACTCTGTAGCTGTATGAAGTCACCTATTCTCTTGTTAAGGAGGAAATGTAGACCCTACATAATTACTTCTAACTAATGTCCAATCTACAAAGAAGAAAGTCAACACACAGGAATGATTTCCTTAATAATGTCAATGGAAGCCACAATCAGTTCAAGCAAAATGTTTGGCTTATCTTCATGTTGATGGTCAAGGGGTTAGAAACAGAAAAGCTAGATTAGCCAGCATTTCCTCTCAAGCACAAGTGACTCCCTGAGCACTAGATCTTCAACTGGCCTTCATAGTACAGAAAGAAAAATAAACTTTAGCCACTATATAGTTTTAAACTCTGACTAATTGAGTCAACAATTACTGAACAGATACTCTCTTCTTATTGCAGTTGCTTAACTCAAGATAGGATAGAAAAAGAGAGCAGACATTTTAATGAGTTTGAAGAAGGGAGTGTTTTTTGTTTTTTTTTTTTTTAAGGAAGAGGGATTTGTAAAAAAAATATTATGAGTCTTTTCTACAACAAATTTATGTTTAAGCTGGGCATGATGGTGCACAGCTTTAATCCCAGTACTGGGGAGGCAAAGATCTCTATGAGTTTGAGGTTAACCTGGTCTACAAATTGAGTTCTAGGACAGCTAAGATTGTTCCACAGACAAACCCTGTCTCAAAGAGCCACACCACACCACACCCCACAGACACACACACACACACACACACACACACACACACACACACACACACACAAAAAATAGACAAACCACCCCCAACAAAAATCTTACTGACTTTTAAGACAAGGCATTAAGGTCTTTTTATCTAGCCCACCTGGTAAGGCTTGCAAATGTTTTAATCCTCCCTATCCAGTAATACTTTTGTTTAGACAAGGAACATCTACTACATTCCAGGAAGTTGATTGACAAAAGCAATGACCCTTTCTTGGAGCCTTGACTCCTTTCCCATTCTTCTTTCATTTTTTTTTTTTTTTGGTTTTTTGCTAGTCTGGTTTCTTCTGGTTAGCTTTGCGCCTTTCTTGGAGCTCACTTGGTAGCCCAGGCTGGCCTCGAACTCACAGAGATCCGCCTGCCTCTGCCTCCCGAGTGCTCGGATTAAAGGCGTGCGCCACCAACGCCCGGCCTTCTTTCATTTTTTTTATGTGCCAGTTCTTTTCAGACTAATCAATAGAATAAATTATGAAGTCAGACCCAAGCCAATGGGGAAAAGACATGGTCACCACCTTCTTTAGAAGAAAATCAAGTGCATTTTCTGTCTTGGTTTGTGCTAACTTTTCCTGAGCACACATTCTTGATTAAGATTAAAGTTTTCCTTGTCCGGACACTTCAGTTGGAGTGGTGAGCTCCTTCTATGCAACTCCAATCTTATTTATAACAACTAAGACTAGGAAAAAAATGTCCAATAATAAAGAACAAGACTATCTTTGTAAACAGATGCATAATTTGCTATGTTGAAAATACCAAGTAATATTTTTAAACCATCTCAGAAATTATAAGGAATTCTAGAAAAATTTCAGCATACATACTTAATATACAAAAAAAGTTTGCTTTTTTATACCAATAATTGTCATTTAAATTAAAAATACAAGGCCAAATATATATGAGGTCCTGTGTTTGAGCCCTATTACTGAAACAAACAAATAACTATTAAGAAGTAAACTATGAATTTGTTCATAAAAGTATAATGACATTTATATTAGCACTCATTATTCATCAAGTAAAACAGCTATTAATCTAACAAAATATTTATGAGATCTATATGAGGAAACTGAAAAACTAATTAAAGTAATCAAAATATGTGTAAATAAATGAAGACTTACTCTAAATTTCATTGGAAATGAAAGATGCATAGTTAAAAATGTCACTTTTAATATCTTGATCTAGGAATTCAAAAGCAAACCTAATCAAAATGCCCTCCAGTTACTCCATTCACATCAGACAATGAATAAAAACACTGATACGAGAAGAAAGACCTAGAACAACTAACAAAATACAGAAAAAGAAAGAGGAGAAGGATGAGGAAGAGGAAATAGGAAAACTGATAGTACTCAGTTTCTATTGACCAAGTTATTAACTGACAAGCAAGTGTTCTACTACTGTGAAGAGACTATTGATATTTTGTTGTACCCTAATAAAATTTGTCTGAAGATCAGAGGACAGAAAAAGCCACTAGATTAAACATAGAGGCCAAGCAGTAGTGGCATATACCTGTAATCCTAGCACTCAGGAGGCAGAGATCCCTCTGGATCTCTGTGAGTTCAAAGCCACCTCAGGCTATGTGAAATTGATTAAGTCTAGGAGAGAAACAAAGACAGGCAGTGGTGGCAGTACTTGGGAGTAACTTGCCTTTAACCTTTAACCAGCACTTAAAATCTCATGCCTTTGCTACCAGTATTTCGGAAGCACACATGCCATTAATCCCAGCACCAGAAAGGAAGTGATATGGCTGAGCAGAGAAAGATATATAAGGCATGAGGAGACAGGAACTAGAGTCCTTTCATCTGAGGCTTTTCGGCTAAGGAAGCCCCTTTTAGTGGAGGACTCGGGCTTTCAGTCAGAGGATTTGTAGAGATAGGATCTCGCCTCCATTTTGGCTTGAGGATTTGGTAGTGGTGAGAAGTTTCTCTAGTGGCTTGTTTAGTTGTCTCTCTGATCTTCCAGCATTTGCCCCAATGTCTGGCACCGGTTTTTTTATTACAAGACTATTAGATTTTATAAAACAAGAGACCCCATAACAATGGTAACTCTTTAGTTGGGGCTTGCTTACAGATTCAGAAGTTGAACCCACTATCATCATGGCAGGAATCATGGTGACACACAGGCAGGCATGGTACTAGAGAGGTAGCTGAGAATTCCATATCTGCATCCACATGCATCAGGATGAGACATACGCTGGGCCTAGAATGGACTTTGTGAAACCTCAAAGCTTACTCCCAGTGACACATTTCCTTCAACAAGGCCATACCTCTTTATCCCTTCAAATAGTGCTACTTTCTGCTGACCAAGTATTCAAATCTATGAGCCTATGAGGCCATTCTCATTCAAGCCACCACACTCAGCACCATGATTTACTATGATGGAACAGTAATAAAATTTGCTGTGATAAAAAAAAGACATATTGATGCAACAAAGTAGAGATCCCAGAAAGACATTTACATGCACAAAGTCAACTGTCCTTTGACAAAAGAACAAAGCAACACAAAGGAAATGCTTAGTGTTCCCAATCAATGAGGCTAGAAAACTTACACATCTATATTAAAAAACTGTAATTACCTTAACACAAACGTTACTGATTTTATAACAATTAACTAAAAACAGATTATCATCTTCTTTTAATTTAAAAATTAAAAATATGATAAACAAAGCCTATGAAAGATGAGAAAGAGGTAGCTGATCATTGTTTTGTTGATGAGATTGTATATACAGCACCAAATCCATGAACTCCACTAAAAAAAAAAAAAAAGAAAAAGAAAAAAAAGAAAAAAAGAAAAAAAATGGAAAGGATGTTTGCTCTTTTTAAAATATATACCTGATAAAGGATTGACAGTCTAAATGTACAAGCACTATAGCAAAACAAGAAATCCAATTAAAAACTGGACAAAGGACCTAAGGATACCTTTAACCCAGGAAGTTACACATATGACACATGAAAAGATGCTTGACATTTACATTTCACTAGAGGCTTTCACACTAAAACAACATGAGTTAGCACTGTGTTCCAGTCAGTATGTAAATTCCTGACAATTTAACATTTGCCAGGATGTAGGACAATAGAAAGTCTTTGACTAAAGCTAAATTCTAGCATTTTCTTATAAATATAAACATAATTTTGCCATGTGATCCAGAAGTTATAGTCTTAGATATTTACCTAATTTCATTCAAAGCAAAAAACATGCAAAATTATTTATAGCAGCTTTATTCATAATAACTAATCCTTGGAAGCAGCCAAAATGTCTTCCAAAAGGTACACAGGTACATCAGCTGTCAAACATCCATATAGTGGAATATTATTCAGTGGAAAAAAAAGGAAATGAGGCACAAGAAGACATTGAAGTGTCTTAAGATTAAATGAAGATTGCTCAATGGAACAGGGTTGTCTAAAAAAGCAGTGTGCTGTGTGCTACAGTTCTGACATTGTCTAAATAGTCCCTGTGCTAGCTAGTCTTACAACTTGATGCTCACCTAGTTACCTGAAAAGAGGAAGCCTTAATTGAAAAAAAAATGCCTCTATAAGACCCATCTGTAAGTCATTTTCTTATTTAGTTATTGATGGGGAAATGCTCAGCACATTGTGGGTGGCTCCACCCCTGGGTTGGTGGTTCTGATTTCTATAAAGAACTAGGCTGAGCTGGGCAGAACACTAGAGATGACTCTTTGGTTAGGAACTCAGGAGAATGGACTCTGAGGGCATGAGAGCAGGAGAGCTGACCCCGAATCTCCTTGTCTGTCACGTGGTGGCATGGGTGAAAGAAAGATGCCCCCATCACCCGTTACCTCCTGCAGCAGGTGAGAGAGCTAGCCCTGGGGTCACAAGAATGTGAGAGTTATCCCTGACTCACTAGCAGCGGCAGTACATGAGAGGGCAGGCTCTGCATCCATTCTGGGCAATGTAATAGAGCTGACCTTGTTGTCAGGGACACAGGTGAGTCAGCCCTGGAAGGTGTGGGTATGGTGATACTTTATTTGTGCTGAAATGTGATTTTATTTGTATGTTAATAAATAAAGATGCCTGGGGGTCAGAGCTAAGAGCAACCCATAGCAGAAGCTGGGCGGTGGTGGCACACGCCTTTAATCCGATCACATGGCAGGCAGAGTCTGTGTGTTCAAGGACATAGCCAGCTTGAAGACACATGCCTTTAATCTCAATACCAACCATAAAGACCTGGAGGTCTGTATAGACAAGCAGTGACAAGGAGGTCATGTGGTTGGGATTACAACCAATGGGAAGGCAGAACAGAAAGTCAATAAAAAGACAGACACACAGGAAGTAGGTCTCTTTCTCAGAGGAAGGACGGCAGAAGCAGCAGGTGATAAGAAGGCA
The DNA here is from genome assembly GCA_902168325.1 of Peromyscus nudipes. NCBI lineage: Eukaryota > Metazoa > Chordata > Mammalia > Rodentia > Cricetidae > Peromyscus > Peromyscus nudipes. The sequence continues at coordinate 29,394 of CABHPH010147717.1, read as the reverse complement.
GTTTTAGTCTCAGCTCTTAGCTACTGCTCTGACCTCTTGGGCTTTTAACTCTGCATTTGGCTCTGTGTTTCTTATTTAATAAGACCCTTAAATCTACATGTGGGAGAAACGGAGTGGACCTCATCTTCCTAGTCTGCCATACAGTTGAATGGGTATGGGAAAGATTCCCTCCTTGCTCTGCACCTTGCTACCTATGACAGGAAAGAGAGTTGACCCTGGGGTCATGAGAGTGCAGCATACAGGGGAGCTGGCCCTGCACCCCATCTGGACACACACTAAAGCTGACCCTGTTGCCTGTTGGGACACAGGGGAGCCAGCCCTGAGGGCATGAGAGCAGGAGAACTGACCCCACACACCCTCTTCATATGCCCCCTACAGCAGTCAGGAGAGAGGGCCCTGCACCTTGCCTCAGCCAAACAATAGAGCTGGCCCTGGTGATGTGAGTGTGGGTGATTCACCCCACTCCTTGGTGCAGGCTTCATTGCAGGGTAAGCTAGCCAAGGCAATGCTGGAGACCTTGTCTGGGTAGTGATGGTGTGGAAAACATGTGGGCTGACAAACGCAGCTACCATCCAGTACCAGAGCCAGGGCTATGAGTTGGCCCACCCCAACATTTCTCAAATGTATGAACTCTTAGAGCATGTGAAGGGAACAAACCTATAGATCCAAAATAGCAGGATCTTCATGACACAGGACAACAGGATATCCAAGAGCCCCACTGAGAGCCCATTATCGATGGTGAAGCAGAAACCAGAGGCCTCACGCCAGACCAATGACTCTTGAGGAAATGAACACTTGCAAGTAGAGATGAAGGGAAAACTGTGTGACTCAAAGTGCCACACTACAGTTTCAGTGGCAAGATTCTTCTCCTTTTGTTTTTGTTTTGTTCATTGTTTGTTTGGTTGGTTTGGTTTTTGGTTTTTCCTTTAAATTTGGTTTTGATTTGCAGGGGAGGTTTCAAGGGCAGTGGGCAGATGTGAGGGGTCTGGGAAGTAAGTGTGATCAGAATTCATTATGTGAAATCCACAAAGAATCAATAAAAGTTTTCTTTCTCCTTTTTTTTTTTTTTAAAGGTAGGCTGAGCAAGGCATGGGAAGCAAGCCAGTAAGCATCATGTCTCCATGACCTCTGTTTCAGCTCTTGTCTCCGGATTCCTGAACTGTTTGAGTTCTGTCCTGACTTCTTTTGATGATAAACAGCAATAAGGAAGTATAAGCCAAATAAACCTTTTCCTTCCTTGCTTTTGCTCTTGGTGTTTTTATTCCAGCAACAGAAACCCTAACCAATACATCTGCTACGGTCACAGAAACCATGAGTACTTTCCATGTGCCCGGGATAAACTTGTGGATTGAGTTAGTGACACGCAGGGAGCCTCTAGGACACTAAAGCTGTGCTGTATAATACTGGAAATTACAGCTTGGATAATGCAGCCTTTGTGAAAGGCGCAGTATTGTAGAAGAGGAAAAGTGACCTCTGTTCTAGTTTGAGTTGTAATGTCACAGCGAGAACAGCACTGCTGAGTTCTTACCTTCATGAGGCAATGAGCATGCGTCTGAACAGCATGTCTTCTTGCTGGGCCTTTTCTCCCTTTCTAGTTATCCAGGGCCAAGGTCAGGGAACTTGCTGCACTATGCCGCTGTCTGCTGTGATGCTCTGTCAAACCACAATCTCAGAAGCAACCTACCTCAGACCAAAGCCTCTTAAACCATAAGCCAAACACGCTTTTGTGCCTTCAAACTGTGTCCCTTCTATATTTTACCATAGTGACAGAAAGCTGACATAAACCCTCATTTAAACCGTGTCCTTAAGCTAATAATAATATAATAGTATGCATGCCACAGTATTATGGAATGCTCTTCATTACTGCAACTACGTCCTGGAGTACAAGTGGGGATGTCTCCATTATCCTTTCACTTTTTTCCTACAGATTTAAAATGACGTCTACTAATTAATAAGATTCACATGGGATGAATGTGAAAACAAACTGGAAAAGCCTCAAGATTCAAGACATACAGATCAATTATAAAAACACTGGGGTTATGTTACAGAATAAGGATGATCATTTGAAACAACAAAAAAGCCATAAGGATTTTGATTGAAAACTCTAAGGGCTGTAACAATATAGACACAACCAAAATTTTTACTGTGAGGGGGAATAAAGTAGAAGAGGATGATAATAGGTGAAGAATCTGTTGGGTCCAGGGTCACACAATAATGGGAGACAGACCACCAAACTCTATTAAACCAGAGGCAAACTTTATTCCAGAAAATTAAAAATTAAAAATAAAATAAAATAAAACACCACAGGGCACAAAAGCTTACCAGCTAGCTGAGACCACAGCCAATGTTGGAATTCTGGGACTGTGGCAATGGAGGTGGGTACTGGCCCACTTGTACAGTGTCAGGCACGGGGTGAATGCTAGGAGTCACACAGAAACATCAGGCATGGGATTCATGCTAGAAGTCACATAGAAACAACTATTAAAACTTGGTCCAGGCAGTTGTTGGCTACAAGGGGCAATGGGGTTAAAAGTTAACCCCTGGCTGTTGACAGAGGAGCTGGCTGTACAGAGGACAGCCATTGTTAGAAGTTAACCTTTAGAGCTGATGATTGTTAGTTTTTTATCTCTTAAGCTTATAATTTTATATTTCTATATTCCTGAACTCTTCAAGACAAAATATGATTTCTGATATTTCAGGCATGGACAATTTTTTTCCATTTCTTCATTAGTTATCAACCAGTAGTACAATAGTAGTTACTGTATTTGAAATAAATCTGTATCATAATAAAAATCTATCTTATTAACAATCATTCAACCCTACCAGTAACCTCTCTAAACAGACTACATTTAAACTCTTGGAAAGTTTTCCATGGATTAAGAGATAGTGTTCTATGAAGGTCATGGAATTCTTTCAAAGTTTTGAACAGAGAGCTTAAGAAACTTGAATTTTGATCACTTTCCCTCAAATTAGGCAAAGGAGAATTAACTGATGTTGACTTACTTGGCAATTTCAAACTTAGTGCTGTTTACTTAAGAGTTCTTGTGATTTCAGAAATACCTTTCTGGGATGATCTTTGTGAGCCACATCAGCATCTCCTGAAGCTGCAAATGCTTGTCTTTGTCAAACCTGTGATCAAGTGAAGGTAGAATATTCACAGGTGTTTAATTGTTGTATAACACAAGATATACAGAAATAGACGCTAGAAATGCTCATTAATAAGACATACACTATCACCATTGTGTAGCAGGACAGTTGGGTCTGTTATAATGAAGTAACCTCATCTTGAAAGTAATATTCAAAAAGAGACATCAGCAAACAACTTACCAAAGCCCTTTAATCCTACTTGCATTTGAAATCTTTAAAGAAATGAAGACATCATTTTGTTTCAATATACTCAGTTTTACAAAATGCTTAATGCACTGTCTTTGTTTGTTTGTTTGTTTTTTGTGTGTGGTAGTATGTGAGTGTGTGATATGTATGTGCTGTGGTGTGGTGGTGGTAGTAGTGGGTGCAGTGTTTGTGCATATATGTGTGGTAGGTATATTTGTGTGTGAGGATGTGTGTGTATACCTGTGCCTGTAAGCAAAGCTAAAGAAAAGCCACAAATAAAAGTATTTGCTCTCCTATCTTTCATTCATCATTAACAATTTAAGTGACCAAAAGAGTTATATCAAACTAAGATGCTTGCCTAATATGAAGGTATTTTTGATATCTTGATGATATTTTACTGAATGTTTTGCTAAGTGAACAAACATGCCATTTTTGACATTTACTTATCTCAGCCGAGTCTAACTTGGCCAATTTTACAGAAAAAAAAAAAGGTTTTCTGTAAACACTGTCAACAGTTATCCACATTTTGGTCAGCTTTATTGATTAGAGTTGTACCAGACTTTTTCTTTTGGGCCACCAACCAACTCCCAAATTGAGACATGGAGGCTTAATATTATTTTTGAATGCTTGTCCTAGCTTAGGATCGTTTCTCCTAGCTCTTTTAACTTAAATGGATGTGTTTATCTACCCTTTGCCTTGGTGCTTCTTACTTTTCTTTTCTCCTCTATATCTTACTTTCACTGCTTCTCATGTCTGCTGACTGGCATCTGTGTGGCTTCTTGCCTGGGTGTGCCCTTCGTTCTCTCCTCCCTTCTCCTTCTCCTCTTCTCTCATTCTCCTTCTTGAGCGCAGAATTCTCCTATTTATTCTCTCTGCCCATCAACCCAGCCTATCTGGGAGATCCTAGTGGCCTGCAGATGAGATAAGAATAGGATAATTGGCTGTGAGGTATTAACAGCTGCCTTTGCTTCTGTAAAACCTGCTAATCAATATAGGGAAGAGGATGGAATGGTCTTTTATTACTATATAATGGGAAGGAAAAGACAACTGAGAGAAGTAAAACATGTTTCTTGCCCATCTCTGCATTCCATGGATATTTGTAATGTATATCTTTCTGATGTATTTATGCAATTTATGCAATTTAAATGTGCTCTTCAAACCCCCATTTACCTTGGCTTCCACATAGCATGCTGTACTGGCTCTAAGATTGCCTTCTTTCTGCTAGCAGTGAGAATAAATTCATTTAATCCAAATTTGAATTGAGTTTAAGTCTCTTATTTCTCCCAGTGGATTCGACTGTCATAATATTCTTAGATTTGAGGTGTACAGAACCTTGGGAATATCTGGAACTCTTCACTGATAGGGACCAACAGCTTCTCTTGAATTACTTTTTACAGCCCTTTATTTTTCTGCAGCCTTGGCTTTCTGTCCTCTTACCTTTCTTTCCTACTACAACTCATTTTCTTTGCTAGCTTTGCTACCCATTGTGTCTGTCACAGCCACTCTCTGGAATTCCATGTACCTACTGCCACTGCAAGGGCTTTGGCTGCTGTCACCTTTGTCTTTGCTACTGGTCTACTCTTGTTTCCACTCTCTTCTCATATTGTGATGAGCTCAACTGATTCAAAAGCCAAGGTTCAGCAAGAGAAGACCCCTCAAGAGGAAAAGGTGTTTTTCATCTACATAAACGTCTTCCATTTATTAAGGATGAAAACAAGTTTGCTTCCTAGTGAGATGGATGTGTTTGTTTTTATATAAAGAATTAAATCTTACTTGAATATTTGATACTCCAGGATGCCCATCTTCAACATGTTTCACATATTGATTGAAATTTTCAGTTCATAATCATCAATGCTGAGAATGTTAATTTGCATAAATACATAGTATTTGTGATAGAAGAAATTCCAAAATCATTTCACTGTTTTAATTCTGTCCTAATCCCAAGTCAAATTCATTTAACAATTTCAATGAAATTCAAGTCATCAACTCAACTTTTAAAATTAATCAAACTAAGGCAATATAATTCAAAGATCCACTCATTTGAAACATACATGCTAAGGAATGAATAGTAAGAAAATATTAACACTTTTCATTTGTTTTCTGTTTATTTGGTTGGTTTTATAATAATTATATTTTTATAAGAATGGAAAAGTGTTAATATAAGAAAATATTAACACTTTTCATTTGTTTTCTGTTTATTTGGTTGGTTTTATAATAATTATATTTTTATAAGAATATACAGTAAAAATCTTGCAATTCTTAATATACAATGTCTCCAATCTGAGCTGTGATATTTCAGGCAGTGTTAACTGGATTGCACAGCATGATAGCATGCCTATTTATTCTCTCTGCCTGCCAGCCTTGCCTATCCTGTCTTTACCTAGCTATTGACCATTCCGCTCTTTATTCGATCAATCAAGTGCCTTAGGCAGGCAAGATGAGATAAATGCAACACATCTTTACATAATTAAATAAACGCAGCGTAAACAAAAAATACACCTTTACACAAAGTAATATTCTGCAGCATAAACAAATGTAACAAACCTTTACCCTGTTAAAATAATGTTCCACAACAGAATTGCATATATTTACATAGAAATAAACCCTATAATGGTTTACATTTGTTCACAGAAATAGAAATTTAGAGATTGTAGACCTAGTCTACTCCACATTACTCTTATGCAGTAATTACACAACTCTTGCCATCAGGAGTCTTTTGTTCTACTAAGATAGCAATATGTAAGTATGGAGAAACTTCTAGAGTGGGTATTCACAGGCCCTGAATATCAGGGACTGTAGAGGATCCACGCAAGTTTTAAAGAAGGCAGGGAAACAATATATTAAGAGATAAAAGTAAAACTCAGTTTAGCCTGATTTAGGTACTGGTGCTGGGCCAAGACTTCGAGAATCTGACATCAGCTCATTTATTTTTACCATATTAAGCATAGCACAATTTTGGGAAAAAGTGTTCAGATAAAAATTAACTCAGTTCTGTGAGTACAGCAAAACTTACGTCATGTTTACATTGAAGCTCTTAGCAAAGTACGTATGGCTTTGTCCATAAGATAGGTTTGGTTGACTTAGAAACAATGCTCAAGATAAGGGTCTAGGGAGAATAAAGAGGTAAACATAATGTCTGTGGGAGTTAAGATTTGGCTTGGCCCTAAGATATCACAGAAATCACTTAGGTTGTTGTAAATTACAAGTGACATCACTTGTAATGATGGTTTTTATGGCCTGGAAGTAATGTTCAAGGTTCTAGGGAGGAAAAGGTCTAGAATAAGCAAAACATAAATTATTGGAGATATGAGTGGAGCCTTGGCTCATCAGACAGCAAAGGATCACCAGGTTGTAAACTACATCCATTCCCAGCAGTAAAGGAGGACCAGCTAAGCAACTCAATTCCTTTGGAGAGGTAAGCTGTGTATTTACATTTTCTTGGCTGCTCTAGTGCTTATCAGTGTGCAAAAAAAAAAAATTTCCCTCTACAAAGGACTACATTTAGACTGTCATACCACAGGGCAGTTCCAGTTTTAGAAGAACCAAGACTGTCATTTCTGGTATGCACTGCCTTTTGGATATTGGAGAATTGGAGTTTCCTTTGGACCTGATAAGAGATCCCTGAGATTATGCACAGTTGTATAGCTGGGTCATATAATAGTTCTATTTTTAATTTTTTGAGAAATCTCCAAACTGATTTACATAATAGCTGTATTAATTTGCACCCCTAATAGCGGTGAATAAGTATTCCTCTGTTTCTACATTCTCTTCATCATTTTTTTGTCAGATTTCTTGGTGACCACCTGGGGTGAGATGAGATAATTTGCTTTTCCATGATGACTAGGATGGTAGTTTGATTGACCATGGCCCCTATAGGCTCATATATTTGAATTTTGTGGAAATGTTTGGGAAGGATTAGGAGCAGGTGTGGCCTTGTTGGAGGAGGGAAGTATATCCCTGGAGGAGTGCTTTGAGATTTTAAAATACTCAAACCATCCCCTTCATCCTCCCCTGCCCATCTTTATCTCTCTGTGGTTGTTTCTCACGATATGAGCACTCAGCTACTGCTTGAGAACCATGCCTAACTTGTCTGCTGCCATGCTCCCTGACATGATGGCCATTGACTCTATCTCTCCCAAATAAATTTTTCTAAAAGATGCCTTGGTCATAATGTCTTATTACCACAATAGAAAAGTAAATAATAAAACTAAAGATGTTGCAAGTGTTTAAAAATAGGTATTGGCTTTTTGCTTTTTATTTCTTTTTAAGAACTACCTATTCATACCATTATGCTAGTTGTAGTTTCCTAAAATAGCTATTATGCTTTCCTTCTGTAGTCACCACAGTTGCTGTTAAAGCTAAAATTTTATGTCCTTCTTATTTGAATGCTTTTACATGTGAAGTTTGTATTTTGCTAAAACTAATAACCTTTTTATCATGGATATTCTAAGTTGTATGTGATTATTTATTTTGGTGTGAAGCTTTTGTTAATTTTGCTAAAATCTTATTACCAGCAGTTCTCAGGAACCTACAAAATGGATTTCTGCCTGCCAGAAAAGCCGCTTACCCTGGTGTATATCTGTGATTACATACCAAACCAATGATGCCCTCCAGTCTCTTTCAGTCCCTAGTCAGACTTTCTTGCTATGCAATTCAACACCCATGTAGTTTCCTGGACCTTCTAACCTTTGCCCAGTTCTCCTCCAGTGCTAGCTCTTAGGCTATTGAAGTTCTCAGACTTCTGTCCTCCTAGATATATGTTTGTTTGCTATATAATGAGAAGGCTTTTTTACCTGTCCCTGTTATTCTCACTTCTCTTGCAGATAGCCCTGGCAATATCCAGTCTGCTTCTTTTTCTCTGTGCTCTGGACACTGCCAGATGACTCTGGATGTTCTCATCCTCTTATCTACAATAAAAACCTTCCCACCAAATCATGGAGCAGCCATTTCAGTGGTTTCTTTACTATGCCTCTCACTTGCATGTCTATACTTTACCACAGAAGTATTTACATGCAGTGTTTATTGCATCTCTCTTTACTAGAGCTAGGAAATGGAACCAACCTAGATGTTCCTCAACAGATGGATAGATATTGAAAATACGGCACATACAAAGAAATGGAATATTATTCAACTACAATGAAAAATGAAATCATGAAATTTTCAAGAAAAGGAATTAGCAAAGTATAACATTAAGTGAGGTGACTCGATCTGAGAAAGAAAAAAAGGAGAATGTTCCTCATATGTGCATGATAGTCTATAAATACATGTATATATGGAAAGGGGTACCAATGTTGGGATGGTATAACATTTAGAAAGGAAACAAAGAGAGACTTGTATTAGGTGGTAAAGTGGAACAGAATTTTGGCAAAAGGACACATGAGCTGTGAAAGAAATTACAAAGTTATTTTTTCTAGTATCAAATCTACATATTTTATCATGGTAGATAAGTGAATAGAACTTTCTGGGTACTAAAGTTGAAAGAACCATGAAAACAAACAATATATGAATAAACAAATGAATAAATAAACAAAGCAGTTGGCAATGACAGTGTAAAACCCTAAGGAAGAGTGTTATTTTAGAATTTCCCTATGGTATAGAAGTTCACTGGGAAATAGAGTTTAGGATTGGGTGAGCACTTGAGTGGCTTCATTAAGCAGCCATAGGGTCTTTTTATTTGCGAGTTACTTAAAATAAAGTCATTATGTATTTTTTTTAATAAAGAAACAAGTTTTAATGCAACTTAACACAGACTTCTACAAATTATGCTTGCATACAAATTTGTCCAGTACACAGTAGTGATTTCTTTAGTGAAACTTGGGATCAAACCTGGGACCTCATGTGTGTTATCAAAGATGTGTCACGGGACTAACTGCTAGAATGCCATTACTGATTTTTAAGTGTAGTGATCTGAAAGATAGTTTATACCTGCCTATATGCTGTCAAGGAATTAGGTAATTAGAAAACAGACATACTGATACTATCAAGAAAAAAAATGCTTAAAACTGAAAACATATAAACTTATCCACTCAGAACTTAACTTCATCAAAATGAAAGATACGATTAAAGCTATCTGACTTTATCATATTCCATGTCAACTAAGAACTCTCTCAATTAAAATGTTAAAAAGATAATAAGGTTGCTTCTAAAAATATTTAACTACTTAACTACGGAGAAATGGATGAGATCTTCATGAACAGCCTGGACATAAGTGGGGGAAATGAAGGACGAGGGTCAAGGGAAAGAGAGCTTGGGGGAGTGGGAGACCCCAGCTGGATCAAGAACAGAGAGGGAGAACAAGGAATAGGAGACCATGATAAATGAAGACCACATGAAAATAGGAAGAAGCAAAGTGCTAGAGAGTCCCACAGAAATCCACAAAGATACCCCCACAATAGAGTGCTGGCAATGGTCAAGAGATAGCCCGAACTGACCCACTCTGGTGATGGGATGGCCAAACACCTTAATTGTCGTGCTAGAAACCCCATCCAATGACTGAGGGATCTGGAAGCAGAGATCCACGGCTAGGCCCCGGGTGGAGCTCCAGGAGTCCAATTAGTGAGAAAGAGGAGGGTCTATATGAGCGAGAATTGTTGAGACCAAGGTTGGATAAAGCGCAGGGACAAATAGTCAAATGAATGGAAACACATGAACTATGAACCAATGGCTGAGGGGCCCCCAACTGGATCAGGCCCTCTGAATGGGTGAGACAGTTGATTGGCTTGATCTGTTTGGGAGGCATCCAGACAGTTGGACCGGGTCTGTGCTCATTGCATGAGTTGGCTGTTTGAAACCTGGGGCTTATGCAGGGTAGCTTGGCTCGGCCTGGGAGGAGGGGACTGGCCCTGCCTGGACTGAGTCTACCAGGTTGATCTCAGTCCTGGGGGAGGCTTTGCCCTGGAGGAGGTGGGCATGGGGGGTGGGGTGGGGGGAAGGTGAGGGGGGCAGGAGGGGGGAGAACAGGGTAATCCGTGGCTGATATGTAGAACTGCATGGTATTGTAAAATAAAATAAAATAAAGCTATCTGACTTTATCATATTCCATGTCAACTAAGAACTCTCTCAATTAAAATGTAAAAAAACAATAAGGTTGCTTCTAAAAATATCTAACTACCTAAATAAAAAAAAAAACACAATACATATCTGGTACCCTAGTCAGATGTTTCTTTACAAACATTAGCTAAGTCAACATGAAATATTTAATTAATGCAGGCACATCTTTCTTGAAGATGACTAAAATGATAGTGGCATTGGAAACATGAATACTAAAACAGCTCAACCAGAGAGAGCTGGAAATTATTAATGTAGTGGCAGGTAGCATTGGTTTGGGTCATATGGAAGAGCAGGAAAACAGTGGAATGTGCATATAATCATGCTAAAGGTAAGATGAAATAAATATATGATTATATTTATATATCCACCTCACAAAATTAAATTACTCTATATTATGGTAGCCCAGTAGAGATCTTTGTCTAGAAACTACAGGATTGTGCACAAGTGTAATGAGTTAAAGTTTTCTTTAAATGTGCTGAGTTCTGCCTGCTTATATAAGTCCTTTTCCTATTATCTTAGAAAGACAGACCTTGTGAGAAACTTAGTAAAGTGATTGTTATCATAGTCCTCTGGACAAAGGTCATATGGCAGAACCTGTTTGCTAAAGAAGAAGTGTGTTAATTACTACCTGCAAATGTTTACCCCTAAAATGTCTGTTCCTGAAAACATGCTTGACTATGATGGAAAATTCCTTTGGTGATAGAGGACTCTAAAATCACTCTCAGATAATTACATAGATAGGCATGACAACTCTGCCATATGACCTATAAAAGCTGTAAAAACTGGGGGCCTGCTCAACTTTCTCTTAAGGCATTAGCCTGTCCTGTGCCTGATTGTGACAGAGAAGAATTCTCCCATCTCTTTGAGTACTGGGTTAATTCTTTGCTGGCTAGAATTCCTATAACAATGGGGGGGAAGTTCTTTTGTTTATCGTTAGCAGAGCAAATGATGCCATGTGTTACCTAAAATTCTAATTGGCTTTCCATTATATATTACTTCTAAACTTTGTCTCTGCAGTCATTTCCTCATCATCTTTTACTACTCTTTGTGTGACTTTTGTGTGAAACATCGCATCTGCTTAACATTTGCTATGCTGCACCATTGCAGATGCTGTTCTTCAGATAACACTTTGATAGGCACTTTGATAGGTACTAAGAGACTATGCCACCTCCCAGGTTAATTTCCATCCTTTCTTTCTTCCTCTTTGTTTACTCATTTCTTCTTTGCCTCTAGGCTAGAGCTCAATGGGAAAAATAGCCTTTCTTCTTTCTTTCTTTCTTTGCAAATGCATCCTTGGGATCTATAAAATGATCAGTACACAGAAGATGTCAAGTAAATAATTATTGAATTTACCAATTAAATCAGAGTGCAGAATTTGTCCCAGTCATAAAAGTTTCAAATCAAGAAGTTTAAATGAGAAAAATAAGATAATCTTTAAAGTAAAAAAAAAAAAGCAGTCATTTCTCTTAAAATGTTGAAAGTCAGACAAGATGACAATTCATAGTTGTTTTACAAGCAACTTGGAAATAAAAAAGAAAAGTAAACAAGCTGATCCCAAATATATGTGCTTCTCAGTAAAGTGCTTGTGTGTTACACAATAAAAACTAGCTATGTGGTGAATTTCTGGTAATGAGACATTTTATTGGATTCAATTTTTACTTCCATAGAAATGTTTGGTTCAAATATATTAATAAAAAAAGTAATTTTGAATAGAATCAGTGTAGCCACGTATACCCATCAGGGTCTTCTAAGAAACAGAACACACACCAGTAATTTCAACATGTAACAAAAACCTGACACCTGTGGTAGATACTGTTTGTAGAATGTGCTTAACAACTGATAAGTTTGAAGTTAATGTTAAGGTATGACAACAAGCAGGATTGCAGGAAACAGTTGCCTCCCCTGTGAGTTTGGAAAAAGGGAACAGAGTGAATGACAGAAACATTGAGTGAGATTCTGACTTTTAAGAGTTTCTCAGAGATATGGTAAGGACTTTTCATGGCCTATTACATAAAACTCCTACACCATTCATTCATCATCATTTTACACTGAAGCCAGGAAGAAGCCAATCCCAGCTCCCTCCTTTCCCACAACTTTCTTCTGATTGACATTGTTTAAGACTAATAACTATGTTAGTTACTGTTATTATCACTGGGACCAAATACCTGGTAGAAACAAATAATTAGAAGAAAGTTTTTCTTAGTTCAAGGTTTCAGAGAGTTTAGACTATGACTATCTGACTTACAAAGCATAGGTAAATCCTCACGGCAGCAGAAGCATGCAGAGGAGGAAACCATCAAGACAGCCAGGAAATAAAGAGCAAGGAAGTCAAGGCATGGAAGAAGATACCTCCAAACACCTGTCACCATTAATTGACTTCCTCTAGCTAAGTCCCAAAGCAGTGTCACCACTGGGAGCCTAGTGTTCACCACATGAACCTTAGGAGGAAATTAATATTCAAGCCATAATACTATGATAATATTAAGTCAAAAGCAAGAAATAAATGTTCACTGAGCACAACACAAAGTAGACCGATACAGCATGGGCTTGGGTCTGAGAAGCTATAATAGTTAGTACATATTTTCCCCAGCAATCTTTCTTTTTTAAGCGTATTTTTTTATTAAGAGATTTTCTATTCATTTTACATATCAACCACGGATTCCCCTGTCCTCCCTCCTCCCACCCCCCAGCCTTCCCCCGCAACACATCCCCCATTCCCACCTCCTACAAGGCAAGGTCTCCCCTGGGGAGTCAGCAGAGCCTGGTACATTCAGTTGAGGCAGGTCCAAACCACTCTTCCCTGCACCAAGGCTGAGCAAAGTGTCTCAGCATAGGCATTAGGTTCCAAAAAGCCGGCTCATGCACTGAGGACAGGTCCAGGTTTGACTACCTGGGGGGCCCCTCAACAGTTCAAGCTAAACAACTATCTCGCTTATCCAGAGGGCGTAGTCCAGTACCATGGGGGCTCCTCGGCTATTGGTTCACAGTTCATGTGTTTTCACCAGTTTGGCTAGTTGTCTCTGTACTTTTGCCAATCATGGTCTTGATATCTCTTGCTCATATAATCTCTCCTCTCTTGTCGATTAGACTCCTGGAGCTCCACCTGGGACTTAGCCATGGATCGCTGCATCTGCTTCCATCAGTCACTGGATGAGGGTTCTATGATGACAGTTAAGGTGGTCGGCCATCTAATTACCAGAGTAGGTCAGCTCAGGCACCCTCTCAACCAAATACCTTGGGGTAACGATAACTCTATCTAAGCAAGCAAAGGACCTGTGTGACAAGAAATTTAAGTCCCTGAAGAAAGAAATTGATGAAGATGTAAGAAAATGGAAAGATCTCCTATGCTCATGGATAGGTAGGATTAACATAGTAAAAATGGCAATCTTACCAAAGGCTATCTACAGAGTCAATGCAATCCCCATCAAAATCCCAACACAATTCTTCACAGACCTGGAAAGAACAATACTCAACTTCATAAGGAAAAACAAACAAACAAACAAACAAAAAAATCAGGATAGCTAAAAGAATCCTGTACAATAAAACAGCCTCTGGAGGCATCACGATCCCTGACTTCAAACTCTATTATAGAGATACAGTAATAAAAACAGCTTGTTACTGGCATAAAAACTGACATGTGGACCAAGGCAATCAAATTGAAGACCCTGACATTAATCTACACACCTATGAACACCTAATTTTTGACAACGAAGCCAAAACTGTACCATGGAAAAAAAGAAAGCATCTGCAACAAATGGTGTTGGCATAACTTAATGTCAACATGTAGAAGATTGCAAATAGATCCATATCTGTCACCATGCACAAAACTTTTAAGTCCAAGTGGATCAAAGACCTCAACATAAATCCAGCTACTCTGAACCTGATAGAAGAGAAAGTAGGAAGTAGTCTTGAAAGCATTGGCACTGGAGATCACATCCTAAATATAACACCAGTAGCACAGACACTGAGAGCAACAATTAATAAATGGGACCTCTTGAAACCGAGAAGCTTTTGTAGAGCAAAGGACATGGTCAACAAGACAAAAAGACAGCATACAGAATGGGAAAAGATCTTCACCAACCCCACATCTGACAGAGGGCTGATATCCAGAATATATAAAGAACTCAAGAAACTAGACATCAAAATACCTAACAGTCCAATTAAAAAATGGGCTATAGAGCTAAACAGAGAATTCTCAACAGAAGAAGTTCAAATGGCTGAAAGACATTTAAAGAATTGCTCAACATCCTTAGTCATCAGGGAAATGCGAATCAAAACAACTCTGAGGTACCATCTTATACCTGTCGGAATAGCTAAGATCAAAAACTGAAGACAGCTTATGTTGGAGAGGATGTGGAGCAAGGGGAACACTCCTCCACTGTTGGTGGGAATGCAAACTTGTACAGCCACTTCGGAAATCAGTATGGCGGTTTCTCAGAAAATTGAGAATCAACCTCCCTCAAGACCCAGCTATACCACTCTTGGGCATATACCCAAGGAATTCTCAATCTTACCACAAGGACACATGTTCAACTATGTTCATAGCAACAATTTTTGTAATAGCCAGAACCTGGAAACAACCTAGATGCCCTTCAACTGAAGAATGGATAAAGAAAATGTGGTATATATACACAATGGAGTACTACTCAGCAGAGAAAAACAATGACATCATGAGGTTTGCAGGCAAATGAATGCAACTAGAGAATATCATTCTGAGTGAGGTAACCAAGACTCAGAAGGACAAACATGTACTCACTCATAAGTGAATATTAGATGTAAAGCAAAGGATAACCAAACTGCAACTCACAGTTCCAGGGAGGCTAGCTAGTGAAGAGGACCCTAAAAAAGACACAGGAATCACCCAGCAATGGAGAAATGGATGAGATCTACATGAGCAAATTGGGGTTGGGGTTGGGAGTAATGGAGGGCAAGGGTCGGGGGAAAGAGAGCTTAGGGGAGCGGGAGGTCCCAGCTGGATCAGGAACAGAGTGGGAGAACAAGGAAAGAGATACCATGATAAATTAGGACACCATGGGAATAGGAAGATGCAGAGTGCTAGAGAGGTCCCCAGGAATCCACAAAGATGACTCCACTTCCCCAGTCTGCTGTAATGCAGCCTCAGAGGCACTTTTTTTTGTTTTTTGAAACATAGAAATAAATACACAAAAAAGTAAAAGTAAAATGAAATAAAAAATACATAAGGACAGGAAAAGCAGGCGAAATACACACTTAATAATTGGCATTTGCTTTGTACTTCTTGATAAAATTATTTCTCACAAAACTTTTGAGATACATATTATCTCAAGTTTTAGAAATAATCTTCCTGAAACAAAATCTTTTTTATATGGCAGGAGCAAAAATGGCTCTACACCAAAGTTTATAAACTCCATTATATCCTGCTGTGTCTTCAGGGTCTGTGAAGCTTTGAGATAGGATGAGGGGAAAACCCATTCATGGCAGAAAGTGCTGCCTTTGTATTTCAATCTTTTCATTTTATTGCTCTGAAAATTTCCCCACCCACCAACCTCTCATGCACAAAGATGCATTAAAATGAAGGATGGAGTTTCAGTGAGTGCAGAGGTAACATGTTCTGCACAGGTGGAACTAGCATGCCCACCTCAGTGCTGCTCATGGGGGTAGTAGAATCCAGTTCCCCTTTCAAATGAAAGAATGAGAAATTTGTAGCTATCGGCATATTGTACTCCAAGGTAAGTTTCTGAACTAACAAATCAACATTAATATTTAATGAAGAAATAAAATCCAGTTCAGCAGCAAGCAGTCTTTAGAAGTCATCCTAGAGCCAATTTTTATTGACACTTTCATTTTCTTGACCAATTTTATATACTTTTATTATCAGATGCCTTTCATCAGACACTCAAGAGCATCGTTTTAAAACTTCTTTAAGAACAAGATAAAAATTTCAGGTACCACTGAATATTTTATCAGTGTTCATTTAGGATCTAAACAATAATGAGGAGCCAATCTTGAGTGCAGGGAGAAAGCGATGCTCTGAACAGAAAGGCTGTTTGTTTTTCACTTGAGTGAGAAGGATATCTAATCATACTGTTCCAAGTTGGCTGATTGTGTTATTGCTATGGAAAGCTTACATCCAAAGCACGCTTGAAACTTCTTATCATTGATTTATTATAACTAAATACTCTCTAATGTGATCTTAAACCCAAATTAGAATGAATGAAACACTTGGCTAAAACACATGAATGATGATGTGATCATGTAAAGAAGACTGAAGCCTTGGATAAAACTCCCCTATGAATTTTCTGTTGGTAGACATTACCTGGCACATGATCTTTGTCAAGTTACTAAAATAAGAGTAACTAACAGTGGCTGAAATTAGCCTGGCATCTCTAATGAGCCAATGACTTTAAAAATATGGCTTTACAGACTTAAAATGGACATGGAATTGGAATAGCATAATGAAGATATATTTTCTTACCTCCTACAGTCCCCTGTGCCACATGGCTAAGGATACAAATAGGAAGAGAATTTCTTTCCTTTAAAAGTCACAAAACAATTAGCAACTGTTTGTAAAATCAGCTAGATATTCCTCCAAGATGCTGAGAAGCCTGTATCTTTCAATTCATCTGTCAGGTAGTTTTCTGCCAAGTACTTCGATGGTTCTTAAAGAAATGATTCAAGTGGAAATCCTGTATGGCACTTTCAGGCATCCATAAAATGAGCTGCAACCTCACTTCCTCTTGCTGTTAGACATTGAGTGCAAGGGCAGAGAGCACTGCAGAGAGGAAATGGATGGTAGCAGCACCGTGAGATAGGAGGATAAATGACTGCTGAATTACAGCGTGGAAAGCTGCCTCCTCAACAGTCAAACTATAGTACAACCAAGAAGTATATCATTCCTGAGTATAATCCCTGAACTTTGAGGATCAGTTTTCCCCAGTAAAGAAGCAATTGCTTCATGTCAGGCATAGACAGTGGGACAAAGAAGATAAACAAATAAGGTAAAACTCAGTTGACAGCTCTCATTGAGAAGAAGAAGGAAGAAGCAGGAAGAAATTAGAGGAAGAGACCAAAGTGTGAATATAAGAAAAGCAGAAGCATTCACATTTGTAAATTACTAATAATTATCAGCTTAGTTTATGATTTTGGTAAGGGAAGTTGGGATTGGAGAATTAATATATCACATTACATGAAATATGTGACAGGAAAAGAGTTGTCAAAAATTGGGGAATTCCTTGCCACAAAGGTGCCAGAGGATAAGCATTTTGGCTCTTATATGCTACACTATCTCTATGGCTGTTGGAAGTGAAATCAGCCACAGAAAATGTGTTAATGAACATGTTGGGCTGGCGGTAGGAAAAATGGTCATCAGCGTTTTCATCACAGCTTAGAAAAAATGATAGACAAATTTTGCAGAAGGACAACGGAAAGAAAGCAGGAGCCACACCAACATCAATAGGAAAAGGCTTGGAGAGTATATAGACATAGAATTACTAATGTCAGATGTGGATACAATGCAGATAGATTATATCCATCTCCTAGGCTAGTTGTCAATCTCTAACCCAATAAAGATAGGTAATTATTTTACTAAGATATAAGCTGTTAGAAACAGTTTCACAACTATATCTGTGTAGAATTTTTATGTAATATAATATCTCTAAAATATGAATATATAACTTAAAAAATACAGTGGCAAGTTCATTGCCAACACCTAAGAATTTCCACAAAGTGAATGCCAATGAAATATTTGGGGGCACAGATATTTTATTCCTAGCTCAAACATAGCAAAATATGAAAGTCTTCCCATAAAAGATATGCTTAGTGGCTCAGAATCCTATGTTGTACTCCAATTGCTTTAGTCATAAAGATGAGTATAGACAGATAAGCAAATTAATGTAAGAACTACATGCTTCTAGAAAGAAGACCCAGCACCTGCAGTGGGGCTGAGCATGACATCTTCTGAACTAGAAGCCAGCAAATGAAGCCAGACATTAGCTCCTTAACATTAGGCAGAGCTGGGTTCTGAAACAGCTGTGGTACTCTGTGCAAGATGTCACGTTAAGAACTGGGGCTGAAACATGAATAGGAACAGAAATAAGAGCCTTGGAATCTCAGTGGCCCTATAGTCAAACCTCAGCAAGACCCACCCCTTCAGCTGCAGCAAGGGTGGTTGTCACTGGGGAATGCATGAGTGGAGGGCACACAGCCCTGGCTCCCCACAGACAGGCTTCCCAGATTCCTATCAGGCTTTGTTCTTTCTAGAAGTCTGACCCAAGACTCTTTTTCTTCAAGTCCACAGTGACAGACTCAGTATGTCCTTGATGGATCTGTAACACACCCGTGCTGTCCATACTCTCTCAAACACTGGCTTATAAACAGGATCCATTAGGATATAAGGAGACTAGCTATCAACGATAATTTCTTGTGTTTGATTTCATATCTTATAAACCCATTTTCTTCTAAAATTAGTTATAATGGTGTAATATTTAAGAAAAATGATCAAAATTTAATATTATAAACAAAACAGGGACATAATACCTTAAAATAAACAATAAAGAATCTTCAGTGGTGCCTGATCACCCATGAGAAGGTGTTACAAGCCTCAGTGGACATTCGAGACACTACTCAACTATGACAAGTTATGCTTCTCTATAAAAAAGTATATTTTATATAATACAAAAATGTCAAAGTAATGAACAAATGTCAGAGTTTTAGAGAAATGGTTAAAGCTTCAAATTTGTGTTGAATTAAAAATACAAACAAATTTAATCTTATTAAATGTGAACTGAGTCAAACTAATTCTCAAAGTAGAGTGTTCGTAATATGGTTATATGATAATCTCATAGTACCAATTTGTTCCTCATATCTGAACTTGTACATTCGTCATGGAGTAAGGAGAAGAAGTGGACATTCAGCAAATGCTCATTTAACCTAAGCAGAATTCAGGAAGTATATTTGAAGCCTCATCTTATTTTACAAATAATAAAATATTAATCAAATTTTATACACAGTTTGAATAAAACCATCAAAATAACTTAGAATATCATTAGTATCTTCCAAATCATTTAACAAAGACAAAACCTATAAAGCTTGTATAGTAAAATATCAAATAGCAGGAAGGTGGTAGAAAGCAAACATTGCTTTAGTTGGTAAATATAATTAATCCAGTCTTTGATCTGAAGTAATGACTCTCTAGACTTTTTCCCAAAAACACACAAATAGGCAATATGTGCATAACATTTTTATTCCTCAGAAAAATGAAAATGTCAGTTATAATGACATGCCACATCACACTCATAATGGTGTTTATAATTAAATTACACCACAAAAACAATGTGGTAGCCAGTTTCAGCAGAAGCTGAAAGTTTCATATATTGCTGGTAGAAATGTAACCAGATCAACCACTTGAACCACTCCTATAGCCCTACAAATATCAAATTTAAGATGCTATTTTACTTCACAACCTTATTCCGGGAGCTAACCAGAAAGAAACGAAGCTACAAGTCCATACAACACTCATATACAAATGATTACAGCAGCATTACTGTTCACACACAAAAGTGAAAAATGTCTTGAATGCTAATGAATAAAAAATAAAAATAAATAAGCAAAAAACAATACACACAGTGGATTATTACTCAGCTATACAAAGGAATACATAATTACATAATTAATAAAACTGCTAAGCCCAGCTCAGAAAGACAAGTATCATATGACTTCTCTCATACATGGTTCCTAAATTTAATATAGACTCATAAGATTTTGTACCTAAATTACAGGACAACATTGAAGCAAAACTGTCTAGGGAAACAAAGGGATTAATAGGAGTAGGAGACACATGGAAAGGAATGTGCTGAATGTCAAAAATATGCTTGTGAGAAAGGTTTTAAAGCAACACAATACCAAGTAATCAATACATGGAATACAACATAACATACACTTTAAAAAGCTATGTTAAATGAAATAAGTCAGACATAAGATGCCTTTGATATTAAATGTTCAGATAAGCAAGTACTCACATAGTGTAGATTAGTGGTTACCTGAGGCCAGAGGTGGAGGAAGCAGTAGTGGGCAGATGATGACTGATGAGTACAGGATTTTGTGGTGGGTGAGGAAATGATTGTAAAGTTATGACCAGTTACACATTTCTGTGAACTTACTAAATGCAATTATGTTGTAAGACTCAAAAATGAATCTCATAATGCATGAGTTGTTCGTCAATAAAACTATTATCAAAAATGAGAAGCCAGCTATAGCTATTTTAAAATGTAATTCAAACATAAAAGTATAGAAATAACTGCAAAAGAAAAAGAAAAATGAGTAATAGTAATAGAAGTAAGCATATTAATTTTACATAGTAGATTAAGAGAAAAAGTAAGCAAGTAAATAAAAACAATTGCATATTAGTTAAATATATTCAAATCATCATGCAATGTAGGAGTTGTCAACATTTTTGCTTAACAACACAGTTTTAGAATATTTGAGGGAAACAAAAAATTAATAAAGCCATACTTCTCCCTATCAATATGCACACAAGAAAGATGAAATAAATTGAAGAAGTGAGTAAAAGCTTGGAGATTGTATGGCATATCACAGGGTACACATTATGAACCATATATCAAATATAACCAATTACCACAAAGATGTATACATTTTTATTACTATTTATTTATATATATTGTGTGGGGGCAAGGAAGGCCCATGTGTGTCAAGGAACATATGTGGAGGTAAGAGTAGAACTTGTGGAGGTTAATTCTCTTCTACCATGTCAACGCTACAGACTAAACCTATCAGTTTGTTGGTAATTGTCTTTACCCACTGATTCATCTTTACAGCTGCCTAAAAATGTCCCTAAAAGAGACATACATGTTCACGTAAATAAAACATGAAATCTTAAGAGATTGTATTTCAATGGTTCCCATGTTATTCCCATTCTTATATGTGCTATTGCTTAGTTTAATACATGTTTCATTGATTTAATATAAGATTTGTTCCTGATTCATTCCTGTGAATTCCTAATGGACAGAGGGGATGCAATAAAGTTCTTTATTACCACCACATTTAAATATTGTGGACACAGAAAGTTCCAAGTAAGTGTTTACTAATTGATTTTATTGTATAATTGAGGCTGTGAACTATAAATTAAGGGACAAGAGTTCTTGATTTTTTATTAGAAAGACTTAATGACTCCCAGTGCATCACTTTGCCTCCCTGGATTTTAATATCCTTCATTAAGTGAATTAATATAAAAAAATGTTACTAAGATTTCTTCTAGTTCCACAGCTATATAAATGAACTAAATGGAGAAGAAATACATCCTTCACAAAAATACAACCCTGCCTCTGAAAACACTGGCTGCATTGAGTGGTAGAACCAAACAGTGAGAGTCACCCTCAATTACTCATCAATAGTGGAATGTTTTGTGGTTTAGTCTCACTAATTAAGTGTTTCCTTAATACCACCCCTAAAGGTCCAACGGGGATATGCATATATGGGGGTACATGTCTGAGTATTTTTGTCTCTCTGATGAAAACATTCCAGGACTAATACAAACAATTTTAATTACCTATTCCTCTGCCACTTCATTCCCATTAAAGACATTAGTGTATACTTTCACTTGAAGTTATAATAGTTCACTCTTTCCAACACTTCTTTCTTAAACTGTTGTGGTGGTATTGTGTTTCCCAAAATACTGTGCACTCTAATAAACTTATCTGGGGTCAGAGAACAGAACAGCCACAATATTAAACATAGAGGTTAGGCAGTGGTAGCACATGCCTTTAATCCTAGCATTCTAGAGGCAGAGATCCACCTGGATCTCTGTGAGTTCAAGGCCACACTGGAAACAGCCAAGCATGGTGACTCACGCCTTTAATCCCAGGAAGTAATGGCAGGAGGCAGAAAGGTACTTAAGGCATGAGGACAAGGAACTATAGCTGGTTAAGCTTTTAGGCTTTTGAGCAGCACAGTTCAACTGAGAGCCATC
The DNA here is from genome assembly GCA_902168325.1 of Peromyscus nudipes. Lineage (NCBI taxonomy): Eukaryota > Metazoa > Chordata > Mammalia > Rodentia > Cricetidae > Peromyscus > Peromyscus nudipes. Next base: position 7,049 of record CABHPH010147717.1, on the reverse strand, counting down.
CAGTATAAGGAAACAGGATCAGCTGAGGATTTGGCAAGGTGAGGTAGCTGTGGCTTGTTCTGCTTCTCTGATCTTCCAGCATTGACCCCAGTAACTAGCTCCAGGTTTGTTTTTATTAATAAGAACTTTTAAGATTCGTGCTGCGAACTGTGGTTTCTTCATATCCCATATATATATTTTGAGTATCCCTTTAAATTATGTATTGATAAAAGTATTCTATGCTTCTAACACTATTTTTATTAACTTATTAATTTAGTGAAATTATCAAGATACAAGAAAAATGTAATTTATTTAATATTAACATTATGCTATAAACTATTATTATATGCCTAACATAATTATACTGAATTCATTAAAAGTATTGCCTGAATGAAAAAATACTCAAAAAATATATCCCAAGAGATTAACAACAAAAGAGAGAATATATGTGATTGTTAGGTTATTGTTTGTGTTCCTACTTTTTTACACATTTGTTGGTTACTTGCACTATAAATATATATATGTATGTGTACACACCCACAAGCACCCTGTTACCCGAATTTGTATCAAAGAAACTGTTACATAACCCATTACTTTTCATTTATGTTAAAGAATTATTAAAAGTCTCAGGTAAATATGTATATATGTACTCTATAAACACACATTAATATAGAAACATTTTCAATTTATTGACACTAATTGCAAAATTAATAATATTTTTTATAATGTGATAGAGTCACAATGTGTTCATTTGCAGCAGAGTTTTTTTAATGAAGACTATGAAGTAGAACAATCAAGTTGAGCAAGACTTTCAACCATCATGGGCAAAGTACAAACACTGAGCCAAGGAAACTCAGTCAGGAAATATTTCCCAAAATCTACTAGTCAGGCTAGTTTTGTGATACAGTTTCTTATTTCTAGGCTTTCCATAGTATGTGTAAGTTATTTAAATGATAATAATTCACATTAAGAAAACTGTACATTAAAGTCTCTGCATGTGTAAAAACTGAACTTGAGCTGCTGTGCTCTTACAAGGTGCCATCTCCCACATTCTCCTCCAATGCCAGAATAAATGACCTTGTCCAATAAAGCCTGCTTTACAGGGCATGGTTTTCTAAAACATTTACATTTCATTGTATAGTAAAGTTAGAATTTATGCTAAATATTTTAATATTACCTTTAAAAAATAAATCACACATTAAATGCTACAGCAATGACTATTTTTGTGAAACTAAATTCTTCCAAATGTATTGGTAATCTCCACTGTTGATAATGACTGTGATGTTCTCAGGTTTAGGTCCATGTGTATGAGTGCATGCATGAGGATGTTAGAGGGTAACCCTAGTTGTCCTCATCTTCCACTTTGCTCTTAAACACAGTTTTTGGGCTCTTCACACGCCAAACTGACAGGCCCAGAAGTGTCCATGGATTCTCCTGCCCATCTCAGTGTACGAGCTCCTGGCTTACAGATGCATGCTGCTTCTGACTTTTCATAGGTTCTGGGGATTAGAATGCAGGGCCTCACATTAGTATGATAAGTGCTTTATTCGGTAAGCCCTCTCCCCAGCCTGATGTTCTCTTAATAGTTAAGCCTCATTAAAGCTAACAGACTGTCATTCACGTTAGTCTCAGTCCATAAGAAGGAAGTACCTTGTGTTTAGGAGTCTAGTGTTCCATTTTTTCTCACATGAAAATAATTTCATTATTCTATCTTGAAAGTCATTAATATTTAATAAGATAATACTCATTAACAAGGACATAGACCCTCATGGCTTGCAGTTGTTAATGCCAAATTTTTCTTAAATCTCAGTCACCTAAAGACAGAAAAAAAAAATCAAGCAGATAAAAAACATTTCACTCACACTTAAAGTGCTATATTTCTACTCATACTTATTACTACCAAAGGTTTATAGTGGGTAAGGAGAAAGACGAGTATATTTTGGTGCTGCAAAAATCACAAATATAGCATCTTTAAAAAACTCTCATTTATTAGCACAAAATTCTGCAGGTAAGAAGATTTCCTGTGCTTTTTGTTCAGACTGTCTTCCTTTCCTTTCATGGCTAGTTGTTAGCTGGGAGTGGGTACCTGTCTTCATTTGTTAGTACCCAACTACCCTCTATCTTTCAGTTTTACGAAACAGCATTAAATCTCTATGTCTTCTCTTTCTCTGACCAACTGGAGAAGATTCTCCACTTTTAAATGGGCTTACATATTACAAGAAGCACCAAGATAATCCCTTTGACTCAAGGTCAACTATGCCATATACCACCATAAAAAGGTTCTGACAACAGGATATAGGGTCATTTTTAGTAAAATGTGAGAGATTTATAGGTTCTTTAGATAAATCAGCATGTGAGGGATACTTTTGGAATTCTACTGATTACATAGGGATTGGAGAAATTGAGATTAAGAACACAAACAAGGATCCCGGTATTAGAGTCTATGAACATTAAAACCGACTTAAAATTATAGATCTTTCCAATGTCAATCTTATGTTAGCAGTAAGAAAGTAGAATCAGGCCTTAAATATATCTGAAAATATGTCTGATGATGTACATATTGAGCAAGTGGTCCACTGGTTAAAGTTTCTGTTATCATTGAATAGCTTTGTTTTTAGGGAGGGTGGGTGGAATTATCAAAGATTCAAGCTTGAGAAAACTGATTTTCAAAATTAAGAGTTCAAGTTCGAAAAACCTAAGAAAAATCATCTATGATCATGGTTAGTTAAGGCTTAATTCATGGGCTCCATGGCAGAGTAATGTGGGACAAAATAAGAGACTTACTAGTGAGAACCAAGTCAGAAAGAAGTCTATCAGTCCAGGCATCAAGATGAGAGGTTTGATGACCATAGCAGAATTAGCTTCTAACTCAACTCAGAACTAAGTCATGAATTCACTTATCCAAGGATCACTGGACAATATCTACTTTTCAGTGTCTAGATTGCTTTTAGATTTTGAGATGGAGTCATATGTACAAGTGACTTGATTGGAAGAAAGGGGAACAACTGGCCCAGTTACCACAGGGCAGACATGATAATGTCAAAATGATCTGTTCTCTCCTGCTGCCAATGCCCCTTTCATTTTACCAGATATCATAGGAGCAGCTTAAAGAGACATAGAAAGATCATCTTTTTCTGATTACCAGAGACAGGAATATATAAAGAGCAAGAATAACAAAGTCAGTGTCTACAAGAACTCTAATGGTATACCAGAGTAAAGAAAGAGCTGGAACCAATGCAAAAGATCTCACCAGGGTATATTACTCCTGACGTCTCTCTACCTAGAGATTTTGTTTCATGTAATGAGCCGGAGGCCTGGGAACTGTGGAGAACCTCTTATTACATAGATAAGAGATGATAACATACTTCTTTATTTGAGAATTAATCCTCACAAATGGCCCTGTTATAAATTTTCACCTCATATTGTCTGATTTTTAAAAATATATTGAGACAGATGGTGGTTTAAAAGTTGTCAATTTTGTCCTGAGACTATATCCTTATCTTGAATCCCTGTATAAGAAGATACAACTAAATTTAGTACATGAACAAACCAAAAACTAACTTCAAAGAATGCTTTTTCTAATGTTCAAGTCTCTGCCAGTCACAAGTATGTAAGCTGCAGCCCATCACTTGCCACCAACTGAAGAGCCTTATAGCCATCTAAGCCAAAAGCCCAGATGATTCAATAAAACTCTTCCTGTCTTGTTTATGGATTCTGTGGTCTACCCTCATTATAAAGCAGAGCTCTGGTGACTGGCTGGTCTAAGTGCTTTAAGGTTGATAAACAAATCATTCTTTGCTTAAATAAAGTCTGCTAAATCAAAATTGTCCAAAGTTTTCTATTAAACAGACATCATTCTTAATTTCCTGTAATTTTGCAACTTTGCAAAACAAGCCTGTATACAAATAGCACCCTTGCTTTCTAATATAAGATAAGGAATGGGAATGAGGGAGGTAAGTAGAGCAGCGGTGTAGCATGCAGGAAGGTTGAGGCCCTGGGCTTCATCCCAAATTCAAACCACTGCAACAAAACTAAAACCTTTCCAAGCATCTGCATTTCTGATATAAAAAATTAAGAGCATCTCTGGAGTATGCCCACGTTGAAGGTTCTTGTTAGAATAGCTATGCTTTTCCTGGTTAATTAGCAGGCTGTGTTGATGTAGTATGAAATCTGAAGCCTCTGGCAGGACACAAGAGGTGAATTTCCCTGCTGGATGCAAGAAAAAGGTGTCTGTGGCCTGTTTCTGATGGCGGTGGTAAAGGAATCCTGTGGTCACTGCACTCCAAGCCTGGGGTTCTGAAATGAGGGATATGCAGCCCAAGGCATTAGTGCTTTTAAAACTCAACAGAGCAAGGAAAGATAAGGAAGCAAGCAAAGATTAACTTTCAAGTTCTTGTTAAAGCCAAGCATGGTAATTCCTGGAAAAGAAGAAGAGAATGTCTGTTGTCTAGTACTCATCTGATTGCATTTTCAGACTTACTAGGAGGCTGATGCACATGTGGCAGGAAGATGCATCCAATAGATTTAAACAATTCCTTCTCCTCTGCATGGGGTTCAGCTCATCCACTGTGGTTTATTATGGAACTGATTGCTGCAAGGATCTTGAGATTAACTTGATGAATCAAGAGAACCAATCAGGAGAAAACTGTCTTGAAAATATTTGGAAATGAGGTAATTTCCTGACATTTATGTTGTTTTCAAGTCATTAGCTACAAATTAAAACAACAAGCAATCAGTAAGAATTGGTCATGGATAGGTTCCTGAATGTTGGATAGAGGGCACATGACCAAGAGCACTTTGCATTTTTGTGTATCATTTTAAAACATGTACAAAGTCTACCAGTGTTGATAAAGTCATTAATCATTTCAGCTAGTGTGTCCTTAGTTGGGGATTGGGATTTGAGTGGGTAGGTAATGGATATTTTTTATCTTTTAGTAAGTAAATGATAGTCTGAGGAAGAGAGCTTCTGTCCTTCTTCAGCACTCATGTTTTCAATGTCTTACTTAAAGGCTTGAGTACAGGGAATAGACTCAACCATGGAGGTGGCAGTTTTTAAGAATGTTAGCTTGTAAGACGCTGGTGTGAGGGAAAATTGAAAAGGCTGATGATTCCTGTTTATCATCTTTCCTTCTAAACTGTAGACAGTGTTCTCTGGAGTGAATCAACCACTCAATATCCATGTTTCTTGGCTAATACTTAGTGAGAGGAAGTTCAAACTAATGAAACAGATCTACTTAGAGATATGAAACATCAAAATGAGATACTTAGAACTGAATCTGAATCTCAATCATATAATGAAAAGCACTCAAACATTCTGCCATCATAGCCAGGGTATAGAGAACATTCAACTCAGTAGTTGTGCATTTGTGCCAGAAAAATGAACTATGAAGACTTTAAACTAAATGCCAATCCAGAAGCAGTCTTCACTCTGAAGAGGAAGCTGCTTATGAAAGGCACAATGTGATGTCTCTTAAAGGCAGACTGCATGTCCCATAAAAGTCTTTTCTTTTAGTGTTTACCATCAACATTAAGATCTCATGTCATAAGATTACAACACTTAATTAAAAACAAGATGAAATAGATTAAAAAAAACCTCCCATCTAGAAAATGAGTAATTTATTTAAAGAGCTGGACTACCAATGGATGTAATATTGCTAGGAAAATATACAGCCACTAGAAAAATGCAGTGAAAGGCTGCTTGGACATGATGACTTATGTGCTGTCCACCTTGGGTCAGCATTCTCCCACTCAGGGAACTTGAAGTCACTGAACTTCTTCAAGATCAAACAATAGTATTAAAAATTTGACTCTATACCTTGGATTTATAAGCTCTAGAATAAAATATGGATATAATGTTATATCAGTGTGCTTTATAAACTTCTATACAGAACATACAAATGGACCACTATTTATTTAATGAACACATATGGCATGCAGATACTATCATAATATATATATATATATATATATATATATACATAACCAGAATTAAGAAACTATAATTATGTACTTAAAGAAAACTGGACAGCAAGGGGTTAATATAACATGTTTTATATAATACCTTCTAAGAAGTTGCAGAAATGGGACTAGACACTGGGTCCAAAGTGGTGTCTTGTCACTATGATGTTCCATATTGTCTCTGATATAGTTCTGGTAGTATTAATATACTGGTCTTCTCTAGAAAATATTTGCCTCAATTCCAATAACAATATGCTAGAATGGAGATTAGTTTTTTCAGCAATTAAAGCAGTCTAGACTAAAACTGCTAAAAAGAGGACAGACCTTATTCAGACCACAACCTCCTTCCCACTTGCTCAAGTCAAGCACAACATTAGAATTGTGTATTCTCTGTTTATGTGATTGCTAATTTGTGATACTGAGTAACATAGTTTTTCTTAATCTAGGAGCTAGTTTTATTTGTTTTAAAATTAATAAACTGACCAAAGATAAAAGCAACCAGGAAGTCAGATCAAAGTAGCAGTGATGCTAACTAAGTATCGAGAGAAAGGTCACTTGTCAAAACTAGAACTTTGGAGCAACTTCAGACCAGATGTAATGGTAGATTCTGAATGATGCAGCATGCAAAATCCAGAAAGACCTGATAATTTCCCTGAAGAAAACCATTGCTCCCAATATGCAATATGTGGAGTCTCCTTCAGACTAGAAAGTAAAGCAGGAACATGCTTACAGTAGAGACGGTTATTTTTGCATGAGAATGAACCATGATTGACAGAGTGAAAGATGTTGAGAAGGGATTCTCCTTTGTTGTGTATTTGACAAGTTTATCTGAAACTTTCCCCTTTCTAGGATCTGCTGTTTTTATGAAGTTGAAATACATGAGTTAGCAGAAAAAAGAACAGGGAAACTCTGTGGGTGGTGGCTGATGGAGTTTACCGACACCTAAAACACTTCACCTACACACACTATGAAGTAGAAAGGAAAGCTTCCTGGAAGCTCTCATAAGTTCCAAGAGTGTGAGTTCCTTCAACAAAGAGGAGAGAAGCCTGAAGAGGAAGGGCTTATTGCCTTCCATGAGCTTTAGCAGCAGCTTAATGAAAAGCCAAAGCAGG
>CABHPH010147715.1:0-48242 GCA_902168325.1 Peromyscus nudipes | reverse complement strand
TCTCTCTCTTGTCCCAGTCACTCACAGCCAATCTTATCCTCCTTTCAGATATGACCCCAGGAGGTCCAAACTATGAACTCTGAGGCTCAAGTCATGGGATCTTTCCTGTTCAGGGTTCCACACCAGGCTTCCTGGTACTTTCTATCACAGAAATTATAGGGTAAGAGGGTTGAGCTCATGTGTCAACTTGACTGTGACAGTATGCCACAAATCTGGTCAAACACCATCACAGAAGCTTCTGCAAAGATATTTTAGATGAGCTCAACCTTTGAATCAGTTGACTCTGAGTAAAACAGAATGCTTTCTGTAATGTCACAGCCTTTCTCAAATCTACTGATGAGAGAAGACTTGGGTCCCTGTGCTGGTTGGGTTTTGTCAACTTGGTATAAACCTAGACATATTTGAGAAGAAGGAGTCTTAATTGAGAAAATGGCCCCATCATATTGGCATGTAGGCAAGCTTGTAGGGGCGTTTTTCTTGTTTGATGTGGAAGGCCCAGTCCACTGTGGGTAGTGCCATCCCTGGGCAGGTGGTCCTGGGTGTTTAAGAAAGCAGGCTGAGCAAGTAGATGTAACCAACCGCCTTATTAAATAATAAACACAAAGCCAATGTAAGGATGAAAGCCCAAAAAGGTCAGAGCTAAGAATCTTACCCGCTTTTCTGCCAGCTAGCTTCTCCCGCCAAGAGAGTTCCGAAAAGGGAGTTACTTCTTGTGCGTTTGACTTATAAAGAGTCCTTGTTCTTCCTTCTCATTGGTTGTAAACCCAACCACGTGACTGCCTCGTCACTGTCGTCTGTCACTGTCCAAGTTTTCCATAGTTGGTATTGAGATTAAAGGCGTGGACCACCATCGCCCCTTACCAAGTGCTGGGATTAAAGGCGTGGACCACCACTGCCCCTTACCAAGTGCTGGGATTAAAGGCGTGGACCACCACCGCCCTGGCTTTCGCTATGGCTTGCTAATAGCTCTGACCTCTAGGCAACTTTATTTATTAACATACAAATAAAATCACATTTCAGTACAAATAGAATACCACTATATAGTGCCATCCCTGGGCAGGTGGTCCTGGGTGTTTAAGAAAGCAGGCTGAGCAAGCCACAGAGAGCAAGCCAGTAAGCAACATTCCTCAGTGGCCTCTGCATCAGCTCCTGCCTCTACATTCCTGTCTTAAGTTTCTTCCCTGACTCCCTTTGATAATAGCCTACGATGTAAAGTATAAGTAACTCTTTCCTCCCCAAGTTGCTTTTGGTTATGGCGTTTATCACATCAATAGAAACCAAGGGTGGTCCCCAAAGAGGAAAGAATTCAGTCTCCAGACTGACTTTGGGCTTAAGCTACAACTGGACTCTTTGTCTCATCTGGCATTCTGTGCACAGCCCAGACATGCCATTCTCACAACTGCACATGCCAATTCCTTAACAAATATTTTCTCCTATATATATATGCATCTTGCTGGTTCTACTTCTCTAAAACATCCTACAACAGAAAGAAGATGGATATTGGATGGTTTGAATCTTATGTTAGCTTTCCACTCCTGTAACAAGTACCTGAGATAATTCAACTTGTAAGGAAGAAAGTTTTCTTTAGTGTAGTGTGAATTCTAATTGGTTTTAATAACAAAAACCCAGAGTCAGATATCAGGGTGAAAGCTGAAAGATCAGAGAAGCAGCTCAGCCAGCCACTGTGAAACTTCTTACCTCTAGGAATCCTCAGACTGAAAGAGAGGCTGAGTTCCTGTCTCCAACCCCACCTTATCACTTCCTCTCTCTGCCCAGCCATATCACTTCCTGTTTCCTCCTCCCAAGTGCTGGGATTAAAAGTGTGTCCCTCCCAAGTGCTGGGATTAAAGGAGTGTGCCTCCCAGTTACTGGGATCAAAGGCATGAGATCTCAAGTGCTGGGATTAAAGGAGTGTGCCTCCCAGATACTGGGATCAAAGGCATGAGATCCCAAGTGCTGGGATTAAAGGTGTATGCCACCATTGCTTGGCCTCTAAGGTTAACTAATGGCTAGCTCTGCCCTCTAATCTCCAGACAAGCTTTATTTGCTAAAGCACAAACAAAATATCACCACAATTTAGGGTCATGGTCTCCATCTTAGTTTCTTTTCTTGTTGCTGTGATAAAGAAATACCTGAGAAAGGCATCTCAAGGGAAAAATGGTTTATTTCAGCTCACAGTTCAAGGATACAGTCCACTGTGGCAGGAAAGCTGAAGCAGCAGGAGCCTGAAGCAGTTGGTATCATACGGCAGCCACAGTCATAAAGCAGAGAGTGATGAATACCTGTGCTCAGCTCACCTTTTCTCTTATACAGTCTAGGATCCCAACACAGATTCCAACCAGTGCCAGCTGCCACAGTGTGGTGATCTTTCTTCAATTAATCTAATCAAGCTATTTACACACTGGCACTCTCAGGGACACATATGTAGACCTTAGGTTGACAATGGACAGCAACTGTAGCAGTTTCCTTCCATAGCTGCTTGGTGCTGTTGCTTTGGGCCTGTGGTTAGGCAGTACATGGTGAAGACCACATGGTAAAGCAAGAGGCTCAGCTCATGCTTTACAGGAAACAGACAGAAAAAAAGGAGTTAGGATTCTAAAATCCAAATACTCCTACTGGGTCATCTCTCCCAAAGGAAGTTCCACCACCTCCACAAAGCAACACAGGTTGAGGGTCACGCCTTCAAATACGGAACTTTGGGTGACTTTTAAGACCCAAACTCTAGCAAATTTGAGAGTTCCTTTTCAGAGAAGGTGACTCTTGAGGGCGGGGCTTCACCTGATTTGCATCTGGAATTTTCAGCTCAGCCATGGACAGATAATACATGGTTGCTGACTGAATAAACAACGGATGGATGAAGTTACACAGTGTGCTGAAACATGGCTTTCCCAAGGCTTGCCAAGGATTCTTGAAGGTGTGAGGTAGAATATTTAATGTCCACATACCTTTGAGTTTCCAAGAATAAGCCCTCCCAGCATGAGGTGCTAACTGTGGCCAGTGCCTTCCAGCTCTACCTCCTACTTTTAGCAGTGGGGTCTGATCCTGCATCTCTTCTCTTCTTATCCTGCATCTCTACTCCACTGGGACCCGCCTCTCCTCTTTAGAAGTGACGCCCTCTCAGTGTCTGACCTCATACATTTCTTAGTGCCAGATAGGAGTTTTGGGAGGCTGTTGCTTTGGACAAGGCTCCTGCACTGGACCCCCTCAGACTACATGAAAAATCAAGTTCCCATGCTGAAGTTCCTCAGCATCAGAGGATGACTGAGCTGTTATCTGACCCTTCAGGAAGCTAGCAGGAATTCGAGGTGAATTTGCTTAGCCAGCCATTCTCACTGGCATGCTGGTGAAGTCTCTTCTGCTTCAATCCTTACAAAAACACAGACCCTGGGTCACCCGATGTTACCAATGAGGTTTCCATTGCCCTGTTTCTCTGTTCCACCTTCAAAGACTCTCACATTGAGTTGAACAACCCACTTTCATTCTTTGTTTCTACATTTCCCCCTTTCCTCATAGTCCATTTCTCCCTGCAAAACCAAGTTTTCTGTTTTGTTCATTGGAACACTCACTCTATTTTATTGGAAAATTCCAGAAAAAGAAGTAAAGTGAATTAAGATCTTTAAGTCCTTACAATGTGCATGGCGATTCCAACCTGGTCAGGGCACGCATGCACATTCACGCACCTTCTCAAACACACAGAAAGCACACTCCTATGCACATGCACACATTTGTACTCCTATTTCCAGATGTACATACTCACATTCACACAGCATTGCACACAAACATACTCACTATCACAGATGCCTTGTGTGTGTGTACATACACACCTGGGTCCTTCTTTCTGGCTCCCAGAAGGGTTCCGTTTGAGGGCCTGAGGGGTTACTGTAGGCCTTGCTTGGGTTACATTCTGTATTTACTCCAGACTCCCTCAAGGGGAAGAGGCAGGCCTGGCCCACCTTGACCTTGAACCTGGAGCAGAAAGATGAACGTATGCTCTTAAAGCCCCACTCTGAGCACAGAAACCCCTTCCTCGTGTCGTGAGGAAGTCTTAACTGTCCCAAGCTTGGGAAGAAGACAGACTCCCCCCCACCCCCATAGGGCTTATACTATAGACTCCTCTTGTTTCGTTCCCTTGTGCCAGTCCCTGAGAAAGGGGCTGGAGTTCTCCCTTAGAGTCCTCTTCCAGCAGTCTCAATGGGGAAGCTGTGGGATATGGAGGTGGACAGATCACAAGCCCTCTTGGGGGGATCACAGAGGTAACCCCAGAGCCATCCATTTGCTGTGACATATTTGTATTTCATTTGGTCTTTACAGGGGCCTCATGTTGTGTCACCAATTAAATGACTTTGAAAGACAATTACATCGGCATGTGTGTGGACTGCCCTCTGCCCTCTCCCTCACAGACGCTGAATTGAAATAACCGACATTTGATCTTGTCACCAGCCTATGTCCCATGTCCCATAGTAAATCTTTTGTGTTAATTATCAAGCAGAGAGACCATTGACCATGTTGTGACTGCACCGAGCTTGACCCCTTCAATACCATGTAATTCTACTGAAACCAACTTTAGACCCACAGGAAAAGTATGTAGGCTTTTACTCTGGGGGAATACCTTCCATGTCATTCCCAACAGAAAGTGCAAAGTCCACGGCACAGGAGGCTATGCCCAGGGCTGTGTGACATAGTTCCTTCCCTCATGGGGTGAAGGACATTAAACCCACAGTGTGAGCTTTCACAGAAGTGCGTAGCATTAAGTAATGGAAGAACATGGCCCCATAAAAGCAGGAGGCGTCCCCTTACCCTTCAGAAAACAGGTTCAGTGGCATTCCAAATAGATGACCCCAGTCCGTTTCTCTTGGCAAGCAGCCCAGCCCCAGCAGCGCCATAGGATTCCACGAGATCTTGGCTCAGGATCAGCTCTCATGAATTCATCCGCTCCTGGCAGGAAGAGTCCTGGAAATCTTGATGCCGCTTGGGGAAACAATGTGACAGTTGTCTGAGGAAGTCAGACGCACCTCCCAGGTGTGCATCCAGGGCTCGGAGGCAGGGCAGTTAACTTTGCAGGTGGTTCTGACACTTGTCTCCTTGTTCCTGACCTCTACTCAGAGAGAGAGAGAGAGAGAGAGAGAGAGAGAGAGAGAGAGCAGCTTTCAGACCTTGAAGATGAGGAAGCAGGTACAGTTGATGTAGACACAGTGACCAAGGGCACAAAAATGGAGGAAGATCAGGCTTTAGGTAAGAGTACAATACAGTCAGAGACACATGGGCTTCTGTGACTTTTTTTTTCTTTTGGTTTTTTGAGACAGGGTTTCTCTGTAGTTTCTCTGTAGTTTCTCTATAGTCAAGGCTCTGGAGAGATGGCTCAGTGGTTCCCCCAGCATGGTCACAGCTATTTTAACTCCAGCTCCAGGGGATCAGATGCCTCTGGTCTCTGCAGGCATCCACGCTCAAGTGCACATACCCACCCACATACATGTAACTAAAAATAAAACAAGTCTTTAAAAAGACTATACAAAATATTTTAATTCCCCCCCCCCAAATTTAGGGTTTGATTCTGTGGAGATGACAGTCAAAACATTATCAGATATTTTACCATTTAATAAAAATTAAATCACAGAGTTTAAAAAAAAAACAGTGTGGGCACCTACTGAGCAAGGGAGTGTTTACAGTTTTAACTAAACATGGAAGATGAGGATATGACTGACCGAAGGCGGGTAAGTCTCAGAAGTGAGGGCTTCTCTCCATGACCCTGTTTGCAGTGAAGGACATACCATAGTCACTCAAAGCACAGTTGTGTACCTGGCACCTGAGGAGACTCTGTCATCTGGGAAGAGTCTTTTAGATTGTCAAGAAGCTTCTCGCCCTTACAATGATTGACAAACTCCCTTTTCAAGCATCACTTTATAGATAAGTGGGGGAAAGGCTGGACTGATGCGTGTGGTCCAGAATGAGCTCTGGAGGCACGATGTGAAGTCACTTTCAGCCTAACATACAAACATGTGTACAGATGGGTGAATGTTGGGTGTGGACAGACAGATATCTATTAGAGCAGTGTGTGTTTGTATCAGTATGTACACAATTCCTAGCTCCATCTTCTAAGAGGACCTAGAATAAAGACCACCCCAGTAGCAACAAGCAAGCCCAATGCTTAGCTCTTGGTACTAATGTGACTCTTGGATGAAAGGAAACAGAACTCCTGGGAGAGCGGGTTCCCCAGAGAATAAGCAGGAGGAAGTGGGGGCTATCTTGTGGTGCTGGAAAGTAAGGGAATGCAGAAACTGATAAGCAGACACACAGCAGAAGCAAGGCAAAGAGACACAGGAGCCAATCGGAAGCTCACAAGTCAAAGCTGGGATTATCTGAGCAAGAAAGTTAATGATGCTCAGAGTATAAATGTAGAACCATGAGTCCATGATAAAGACAAAGATAAGTAAAAGGAGAATGGACAATCTGTACCCAATTAACACATAGCTGCTCCACCCCAAGGGAGTAAAACACACCTCTCCATTTCTCAAGTACACACTGTACCTGGTGTCTGGAAAGAGACACAGGGCAGAACTGCATGGCAGTGGATTATCCCACCTGGAGATCAAGGCTGACATCATTTATGATGTCATGGTGACAGTGGGCCTCCTGATGCCATGTGGGGAGGTGGCAGGCATATTAATTACGTCTGTGGTCTTCCTCCTAATAAGCCAAAAACCCTTGTCCAACCATGAGAAAGCCCTAGGCAAATCTTAACTGAGAGACAGTCTACAAAAACCTGTCCAGACTCTGTCTAGGTCATCAAAATCACATTCGTCAAGACCATCAAAGGCATGGAAGATCTGAACACCTGGTACAGCCAAGAGGAGCCTGAGGAAGCAAGATGACTGATATAATGGAGGATTTTTAATGGGTCCTGGGGCCTGAAAGAACATTAGGTAAAAGCCTAAACTACTCTCCAGGACTCTACACCCTGGTTACATGCTGCCCTGTTACATGCTGCCATGTGGCACAACCTTGCAAGAAATGGAACCCAAGTGGACCACTCAACAAATGTGTGCTCATTTCACGTAGTGAGTATCATAAGGGCAAAGTGACTGTGGTGATGCCTGGTCAGGGGGCATAAGAGATGTTAACATGTTCCTCCTTCCTCATTTGGAAGTGTGAATCAGGTCTCAGTGAAGTCCTCTCAAGCTTTCCTTGGTCATGGAGAGACTACCCTGCTCAGGAGGGTAGGGGTGGAGAGAGGTTTTGTACCGAACAACTGAACACAAATGAATGTTCTGGAATGGGAAACTCAAGTGACCTCTCTCCACTCTGCACGTAAGAATAACTCTACTTAAACACAGGTAGAGTCCGAAGTGGTGTGAGTATGTGTCAAGTTTGCATCACAATCAGAGGAAACAGCAGTTGCATATTGATCACAGACACATCTGGATACACCAGCATCTGTGGCACTCAATAGACATCCTCGGCCAGCTGGGGGCCAAGGACATTGCCTATAGCTGGACACTGAGACACAGGGAAGGGGTGGATCAACACCACTGTGTTGTAAGTCAACAGTGAGTGACACACACCCAGATAATGGAGCCTTTTTAAAGGCTATCCAGAAGAAAATGATTTTCTGTTTTAGTCTTTAATCATTTAGTTATCTTAAAGGAGAACTCCTTCATTACCTTCCTTTTGGAAACTATCTTAGCCACCTCTTTGTTAACTCTTTTGGGTGAATGAATTTTCCAATCAGTGTTTCTAGCTCATCTCAAACCCACTGGGATGAAATGCTATCACCCCCAGACACTAATTCAGAAAGAGTACACATGGCTCTCCTGGAGCTGCTCCTCCAGAGACATGATGCAGGGCACACATGGAAAGCATCAGCACAAGGTCCTTGGGGAAGGGAAGGCTTCAGTGAAGATTAGAAGTTGCTAGGTGCCTCTCATCACAGAAATCGCCAAGCACAAGACACCAGGCATCAGAAGCAAGGTGAAGAAGGACGGAAGGAGACACGACCTTTTCCACAGATTGGAGCGACAGAACGGCCCCATTGGTTTCTAAGTGAGGAGTAAAGCCTCATCGCTCCTTCCAGGTTAATGGTGTAAGGACCACACTTGTCATCGAGGACAAGCTGTTTGTGTCTTGGGTGGCTGGGGCTCGGCTATGTTATGTGGTACAGGGCACTGCTACTGTGGCTGGTGTCTTCTCAGGAACATCCCTGCAGACACCAGCAAACATTGGTCACACACCCAGAGTGCCCGACTGCTGTCAGCCCGTGAAGCCACCATCACCTTCCGGCATCCTGTTGTTCTTTGCCTCCACCCCACCCCTCGCAGCACCTTCCCTTCCAAGGCCCAGGGTGCCGGCTCCCCATCTCTTCAGATCAGGCCCGGAATAGCTTTCTGCTCCAGATGGCTGGTACACTTGGCCTAGCCTTCCTCAGCCCTTTGCCAATCCTTGCGGCTTCCAAGCAGCTCTGAGATGTAGCCTCCAGTGAGAAGCCAGGGGGAAGCTAGTGTTTCAAGTATCCATTTGCTCTCGACTGGCCCCTTCATCACCTCTTTTGTCTAATGGGAGAAGAAAGCAGACAAAGCTGGTCAGTTCCTGTTTGAAAAGTAAGACCAGGCTTAGGTGGGCGAACCTGGGGCAGATGAACAGTTCGTGGGCTGCACGGGCATTTTGTCCTCTAGCTCGACAAGAATCCCTTAATTGTCTTCACAGGAGACCTAATGGAAGCCCAGAGCATCTAGACATGTGCCTGGGGACTGGAATCTGATGTTTCACGGTGTCAGAGTTTGCGTTTTCTATTCTGTGCATGAAAGGGACCCTGAAGGAAAGGGCGACGTTAGGGTGTAGAGCATGCAGGAGTTTAATCCCTGAGGTCAGTAGTGTTGAGAATGGAAACCTCTAGGTTTGCCATGTTGGGAATAGAACCCAGGGCTTCCCGCTTGAAAGGCAAGGGCCCTATCACCGGGCTATACCCCCAGCTCCAAGAAGGTGAAAATTTAGCCTATGGTGTGGAGAGGTGGGAGTTTTGAAAAATGACTAAGATGAAATTAGGTCATTAGGGTAACTGTAAAGAGAAGGCAGGGGGCCACACAGAGAAGTACACATGTGTTCTTGATATGACGTGATCGATGCAGCTTGAGCCGCATTTAGACTTTCAGCCTCTGAAACTGAGCAAAATGAACTTCTTTCTTAATAAAATGGCCTGCCACAGGCATACCAATGGAGTAATGAAAAGCAGATAAATACAGTGCAGAAACAATACAAGAGGAGAAAAACATTTCGCTCTTAAGTAAGACATTTGAAAGGAACCATCCATATGCATCATTGGTTCCAAGTCTGTGGGAACAAGGAAACCATGTTTCCTCAGCCAAGGATCTATAAAGCTCACCTCATAAAAAGATCAGGGTATTTCCCCAGAGTCTGCTGAGCGCACAAATGAATTTTCATAAGGCTTAAGTATCAAAGGCTGTGCCTTCAACTCGCCAGGATCCCATTAAGCGTCACAAACACTTCAAGTCTCAGTAAATACAAAGATATTTCGACTGCCTTGCCTTTGATTTCCTACCATGGTTTGCATGTGCAATCAGCCACCCTGGTTTTTTAATTCTCATTTCCCTCGGTACAAATTTCTTGTGGTAAAATTGTCAAGAGAGTCAGAAAGCAGGGAGAGGCGCAGTTAGACACTTGGGCAGAGCTGCCTAAGTTCGAGTTGGGGAGGATCTGGGGACTTATTCTGCAGGTAAAGGAATAGCAAGGAGAGTCAGGGAGGGGCTAGGACTCTGAGCCAGCACCTTCCCCACCACACTCAGCACGGTCCCCTATGGGACTGGTTAAACACAGCGGTGTCTTCTAAAGACCTTTGGACCTTTTGATGCAGACTGTGTCTGTTTCGTCTGCCTGGGCCTCACAAGACCCTTGTGGGAAGATGGGGCCACCAAGAGCCTTTGCACGGCGTTTGGCTGGATTTCAAAATCGTAAGTAGTGGGATGAGCTGAGTGCTGGAGTTTCAGACATCACAATGACATCAGTGTAGAGATGGGTGAACACCAGACACGGGTCTCGTTACTCTCCCTGCCCTGGACTTATCTTTTTTGGGGGGGGGGATCCTAAGCTTGAGTGTCTTCACTGCATGCTGTGTAAGTCTCCTAGGATTCCCCCAGCAACTGCCCCAAATGGGGTGTCTAAAGACAACAGGACTTGATTTCCTGTTATAGAGCCTGGAAGCCCAGGCCAGTTTATGGGCAGGGCTTTGCCCCCTCCAAAGGCTCCAGGGAAGGGTTTCTGCTTCACCGCTGTGAGCTTCTGGCAGTTACAGCCTCCTTGGCATTCCTCACAGTGGAGTGCCTCTCCACCCTCTGCCCCTGTGAACACCCAGCCTCTGCCTTGTGTGGCTTCAAGTCTTTCTCCTCATAACAAAGCCGGTCACCAGAGGCTTCATCTTTTTCTTTTCTTTTCTTTTCTTTTCTTTTCTTTTCTTTTCTTTTCTTTTCTTTTTTCTTTTCTTTTCTTTTCTTCTTTTTTCTTTTTTTTTTTTTTTTTTTTGAGTCAGGGTTTCTTTGTCTAGCTTGGGAGCCTGACCTGGAACTCGCTCTGTAGACCAGGATGGCCTCGAACTCACAGAGAACTGCCTGCCTCTGCCTCCCAAGTGCTGGGGGTGCGAGTGGGGGAGCTCATCTTAACTTGGTTCTATCTGCAAAGAGCCTGCTTCCATATTCACAAGTGCAGAGTCTGGGATGGATATTAAAAGGGGTTTGATTTGTATCCCAACATCTATTTTGGTATGATTTTGATAGTAATTTTGATATAATAACTTGAGAGTCTGTACTTGACATATTTTCATACTTTAAAAGTTGCTACTTACAGCACACTTTTAATGACCCATCATATCGTATTCTAAATTGTGCGTGTGTGCCCATGCCCCCATGTACATGCACACAGGCATGTTCACACACATGATCACTTGTGTATGTGGTGTGCACATCTGTGGTGATATGTACATATGGGGTTTTCAGTGCTTGTTTGTATAGATGAATGTATTAATCAGCTTTCTACACTGTGACGAAATGCCAGAAATAATCATTTTACAAATAGAAGAGGTTTCAGTTCCTTCTATCTGACCCAGTTGCTTTTTGGGTCAGTGATTGGGCTGTAAGTACAGTCGGGCCATAGCAGAGGAGGCCTGCTCACTGGGGGGCAGTTGAAAGCAAAAGGAGAGAGATGGAAAGGCATCTGGGTTCCAGAATTTCCTGTGGGACATTCCCAGGTGGCCAAACTTCCTTCCATGAACTCCACCCCCAATTAAAAGTCTCAGTTCCCTGTAGTACATGGACTGGTAGCCAGGCCTACAACATGTGGGCCTTTGGGGACATTGCAGATCCAGTCTACAGCGGAGTGCAGTTTGGGTGTCTTCAGGTTTGACACATTTCAGTTAAACGTGCTGTTTGCGTCTTTCCCTGAGGGAACGTACTCCCTAAACACCTGCACATTCACAGCCCATCTAGTCTTCACAGCAGCCCTGGGAAGTGGGAATGCAGAGATGATCATGTCACTCCCCGAAGGAAGGGCACTAGGCTCAGAAAACAAATGGCCAAATGGCTGCTTGAGAGTATTCACCTAGTGATAAAGCAGAACACATGACCCAGATGCTCTGTCCTCCACATCCTTCTCTCCATACCCCAGAAGGCTCTTCAGATACCTCAGCACGGGAAGTCTATAGACAAGGCCAAAACAATCTACCCTTGCTCTGCAGGCACATGGTTCCACCTGCCCAGAGAGGGAAGATTCTGGAATGCACTATGCTGGCTTACGCCTCTCTGTGACTTTACCACACTGACCTGGCCTGAGACACCCTTTGGTCTGTTTGCTCACCTGAGTGATGGGGTGCTGCTAGGCTCCCCTTTCCTGATTTCCAGGTCACTTGCTCTCCACCCCAGGTGCGCACACCGTCACGACACTGAGCACAGCCACTGGACTCTTCAGTGCTGTGTTTCTTGTTCCTCTCCACATGGCGCCTCCTCAGTGCGCAAGGAGACTTGATACTAGGAAAGAATGAGGTAGAGTGTCATTGTTCAGTCACCCACCTGACCTCTCCCCACGTGTCCTGGTTAGTTTTTTGTCATCTTGACACAAGTTGGGGTCATCTGAGAGGAGGAGACCTCAGTTGAGAAAACTCTTCCATCCGATTGGCCTGTCGGTAACTCTGTAGGGCATTTTCTTGATTAATGCCTGATGTGAGAGAGTCCAGCCCACTGTGAGTGGTGCTACCCCTGAGAAGGTGGTCCCGAGTTGTATAAGAAAAC
Source organism: Peromyscus nudipes (assembly GCA_902168325.1). Lineage (NCBI taxonomy): Eukaryota > Metazoa > Chordata > Mammalia > Rodentia > Cricetidae > Peromyscus > Peromyscus nudipes. The sequence goes on along the minus strand of CABHPH010147715.1, from coordinate 35,958 downwards.
AGGCTGAGCAAGCCAGTCACCTATGGTCTTCCGTGGCATCTGTTTCAGTTCCTGCATCCAGGTTCCTGCCTTGGCCTCACTTAGTGGATTGTGACGCCATAGATATGAACCAAATAAACCTTTCTTTCCTAAGTTGCTCCTGGTCACTGTCTTCATCACAGCAGTAGAAACCAAACTAAGACACCATAGCAGATGGTTCTCTCTGTGTTGGAGTCAGGACCAGGGACCAGCACAGACTGCATTAAGCAGGAGTCAAGGCGAGGGTTACCATGCTCAGAACCGTGAGGCCAGAGCTGTAGTCTCAGCTTGGCTGTAGCTGATGGCAGCTGCCACTCTCCTGGAATGGACACTTCATCACTGGATTCTCCGAGTGGGGAGAAGGCTGTGGCTGATACCCAGTTGTAGTAAGCTGTGCCTAGAGGAAGCTGCATCTGCCAGGGAAGGACCTCCAGCCACATGAAGGGTGGTCGGCAGCATGTGGCTTATTTCCTTCATGCCTGTGATAGTCTGGCTGGGGACAGGGCATAGCAGAAACCCTTTCCTGCATACTAGGTGGTGGTATACATGGGTCCTCATTTTGTGAGTTCTTGGTATCTCAGAACCCACGGGGACTGGGAAGGTTTGTAGGTATTTCTATAGCTCTGCACAGACTTTGCTTAGGGCATTTCATACTGAACAGGATGTAGTATATTTGACTTAACTTGAACACTCAGGTGAAGGGGGATCCCGGGCCCAAGTCACCGGGTCACTGAAGAGTGAACTTCACTGTAAGCAGTACTTTTCTCCCTACTGACAACTTAAGAATAAAGGAAACGGGGTTGGGGATTTAGCTCAGCGGTAGAGCGCTTGCCTAGCAAGTGCAAGGCCCTAGGTTCGGTCCCCAGCTCCAATTAACTTGCACATGACAAAAAAAAAAAAGAATAAAGGAAGCATTGCAAAACATTTCTAGTTTGTCTGATGGAAGAAGGCAGGCACTCTCTTTGGCTGCTGGGACAGACAGGGTGTATTCCAGCAGATCCCAGGCATAAGGGCTGTCTGAGGGCACAGACCTCATGGCTGTGCTGTGGACATGCGGTTGGTGGAAGGCAGAAGCGTGGGGGCTCCCCCATGGGCTCTGGAAGCTATGAGGACTCTGTTCAGACTCAGGGTCTGCCCTTTACCTCTGTGAGGACACAGAGATAATGAGCATGCCACCTACAAGGGTCCTGGGAGGCCCAAGCCGACAAGCCAGACACAGTCTGGATCGAGATCTCACGAGTCTCTCTACAAGACGTCTGCGTGCTCTTCCTGCTGAAGAACATGCGAGGCAGCTGAGGATGGTGTGGGAAGACGCTGCTGCCAGAGAAACCCGGTACGTGGAGATCCTCACTGAGCTGCTCCATGGAAGAAGAGTACTCCTCCCTGGCCGCCCAGTGGACACTGCAGAGACACTATCTGCAGAACACAGCCCACAGGTGACTTCTTAAAAGGCATACCTCTTATTAACATCCTTGTTTATTTTTTAATTATTATTTTATTTTATAATTAATTTAATTTTACATACCAGCCACGGATTCCCCTGTCCTCCCTCCTCCCACTCCCCAGCCTCCCCCCCAATACACCCCCCATTCCCACCTCTTCCAAGGCAAGATCTCCCCTGGGGATTCAGCTCAACCTGGTAGATTCAGTCCAGGCAGGTCCAGTCTCCTCCTCCCTATACCAAGGCTGAGAAAATTTGTCTCAGCATAGGCCCTAGGTTCCAAGAAGCCAGCTCATGCACTAAGGACAGGTCCCAGTCCCATTGCCTGGGGGCCTCCTAATTAGTTCAAGCTAATCAACTGTCTCACTTATCCAGAGGGCCTGATCCAGTTCCATGGGGGCTCCTCAGTTACTGGTTCACAGTTCATGTGTTTCCACTAGTTTGGCTATTTGTCCCTGTGCTTTTTCCAATCATGGTCTCAATATTTCTTGCTCATATAATCCCTCCTCTCTCTCGCTGACTGGACTCCTGGAGCTCCACCTGGGGCTTGGCCGTGGATCTCTGCATCTGCTTACATCAGTCACTGGATGAGAGTTCTATCATAACAGTTAGGGTGTTCGGCCATCCGATCACCAGAGTAGGTCAGCTCAGGCTTTCTCTTGACCATTGCCAGCAGTCTATTGTGGAGTTATCTTTGTGGATTTTTGCTTATTTTTACAGCAACAGAAACTTTCAGTTCCCAAAACTAGGATGATGACCCAACATAATCGGTGAGTACATGCCACGGCCCAGGATTCCTTTCTCCTTTTCGTGTATTATTTCCTGTTGACCTTTAATTGCCCTTGGTTGGTGACTCCAACTGGGAGAGTCATGAGCATTTCAGGTCAGACGATTAGTCCCCATTTTGCTGAACTTCGAATAACAAAAATTTCCTAAACAGATCATGAAATATCTCGATTTTGGGGGTGTCACTGTGGTGCCAGGGAGGGACCATTTTGATATGGAGTGGTGAATAACAGTCTTTCCAGGATAGACTTTATAGGTAAATGTGCCCTCATATCCCTTTGGGCTGTCCCCAGTCATGTTCTAGCCCCCCCCCCCCCCCCTGCAGAACTAACCATGTCCTGCTGGACATCACTCAACTCATTCCTGCTGCAGTTGACATTTGTGTGACCAACCTTTCTCCCAGCACCCACCAGCCGGCCTCTGGCTGTGCTCTCTCTGCTTCTGAGTCTCCCGAGAGCCACGGAGATGTGAGATGCTGCAGAATTTGTCTTCTGAAGCCTGACTGTCTCATCAAGCATGCCATTTTCAGTATGATTGTGACTCAATAGATGCAGAGACACGACTTGGTGTCAGAAACAATTTTGTCACTGTTTAGTTTCCTACCAGCCACAAGCACAAGTCACCTAGTGGCTGAGTGGGGGGGGTGGTTGGTGACAGGTGGACACAGCTGTCACATCAAACTGTGGCACCATTTGGCTTTATGAGAAATCCTTCAATCGAAACATAACTTCTTTATTCAAACATTGTTCTGTTGTTAAGTTAGAAACCACAAGGTGGTGCCACCTGTTATCTATTACAATGTCTACTATACAACAACAACAACAACAACAACAAATGGGCTGCCAAAATGGCTGAGTGTCTGGATAAAGGTGACTGCCACCAAACCTGTCAATCCAAGTTCCAGTCCTTGGGACCCACATGGTAGAAGGAGAGAACTGAAACCCAAAAGTTGTCTTCTGATCTCCACATGTTTATCATGGCACTGTAGCATGCATGTGAGCATGCATGCATGCACACACATGTACACACACACACATACACACACACACACACACACACACACACAAAGTGTATAAGAAAACCAAACATTTAAAAGGCTACAAATGTGAGTGCAGAGATGGAAAAAGTGGAACCCTTGTGCATTGTTGATGGGGAAGTAAAACACGGTGGTCATTTTGAAAAACAATGTGGTGCTACTCAAAAATTAAAACTAGAATCACCACAGACTCAGTGATTAAACTTCTTTGTATATACCCCAGGTAACTTATTTCTTTTATTGAAAATAGATTTTTTTCATACAATACATTCTGATTATGATTCCCCTCCTCCAAGATTCCCTCCCGTCTTCCCTCTCTTTAGAATCCATACTCTTTCTGTCTCTTGTTAGAAAACAAGACAAACAAACCAGAATAGGAAGCACACACACACACACACACACACACACACACACACACACACGGAAGAAAATGAGCCAAGGAAAAAGCGTAAGATGCTCATGTAGTCAAAGAGACATACGTGTTTGTACACACAGGAATCCCTTAAAAGCACAAAACTGGAAGCCATAATAAATTCACAAAGGACCTGTATGGTTAAAAAACAGCCCTGTCAAAATCTTATGAGACAAAGAACCTCCAAAGATGTCATTGGGTTCATTTTGTGTTGGCCACCTACTGCTGGACATGGGGCCTGCCCTTAAGAATGGTTTGTTTTTCCCAGGGGGCTGTTGGAGATAACTGATTTTTCATCTGAGAACAGTTATCAACTGGACAGTGTTTCTGGTTAAGGAGATGGGCCGTGGGTTCCCCTCTCAGTGCTGAGACCTCATCTGATGCAGACCCATGCAGGCTTTTTGCATGCTGCCACAGTCTCTGTGAGTTCACATGGGTGTTGGTTCTGTTGTGTTTAGAAGGCTTTGTTTCCTTGCCTTTCCCCAAGCCTACTGGCTCTTATAATCTTTCTGCCTCCTCTTCTGAAGAGCTCCCTGAGGTCCGGGGGGAAGGATTTGATGGAGACATCCACTTTAGGACTGAGTGTTCCAGGGTCTCTCACTCTGTGCACATTGTTCAGCTGTGGGCTCTGTATTTGTTCTCATCTACTGCAGGAGGAGGCTTCTCTGATGATGGCTGAGCAAGACACTGATCTGTGAGTATAGCAGAGTGTCATTAGGAGTCATTTTATTGCTGTGCTCCTTTAGCAGAAGAGTAATATTTGGTTTCCCACTAGGCCCCCTGGCCTATCTGGTCTCTGGTTCTTGGCCATGGGAAGAGGAGCAGTTTTGGGTATGGTTTCCATCTCATGGAATGGGCCTTAAATCCAATCAGATAGTGGTTGGTTGCTCCCACAAGCTTTGTGGCACTATTATAGTGGCAAATCACGCAGACAGGTCATTATTGTACAAAGGAAGACTTCGTGGCTAGGTTGGTGTTTGCCTTTCTCCTCTGGTAGCATGCAGAGTACCATCCAGTACCATAAACACTGGTCCATCAGGGTGAAGGCTCTAGGTAGGCACCAGCTTTACCCCTCCACGTTCAATGGTGGTGTCTTCAGAAACAGGGCCTTGCTGTCAGTGTGTGAAGAGCAACCAATAGCCTGGGTTGCTTGGGGGTGCCCATGCGGTGGACCCCTTTGGCCAACAACTCTATTAGATGTAACCCATTCCCAACACTGGACGCTTTGTTTGGTGATAAGAGATGTCCAGTTGGGGCTCCTTCTACCCCATTATTTGGCAATTTCATTTAGATTGCCTTTATACGTGTATATATGTATTAGGAAGCTTCTACTGTATTAATTTCCCATATGACCCCTCAAATGGACCTTAGTTTTAGCTATCCCTCCCCATATTTCCTCTCTCACACCCTGCTTCCCTCCCCTTTGCCTTTTAATCCTCTCATTCCCTTGTCCCCCTCCATCTATAACTATCTATTCTATTTCCCCTTCCTAGGGAGGTCCATCCCTCCCCCACCCCCATTCCCTCACTCTTTACCTAACCTCTGTGGTTATATGGATTTTAGCTTGTTGATCAAAGACATACTATCTAACATCCACATATAAGTGAGTACATACCATATTTGTCTTTCTGGGTCTTGGTTACCTCACTGTACTGGATAATTTTATGTCAACATGACACAAGCTAAAGTCATCTGAGAGCAGGGAGCCTCAATTAAGAAAATGCCTTCATAAGATCAGGCTGCAGCCAAGCCTGTAGGGTATTTTCTTAATTAGTGATTGATGGGAGAGTGCTCAGTCCATTGTGGGTGGGGCCATCCCTGGGCTGGTGGTCCTGGGTTCTATAAGAAAGCAGACTGAACAAGCCATGTGGAGCAAGTCAGTAAGCAGCATCCCTCCATGGCCTCTGCATCAGCTTCTGTCTCCAGGTTCCTTCCCTGTTTGAGTTCCTGTCCTGACTTCCTTCAATGATGGACTACAATGTGGAAGTGTAAGCCAAATAAACACTTTCCTACCCATCTTGCTTTTGGTCATGGTATTTTATCATACCAATCGTAACCCTATCTAAGATGCTCCACTCAGAATGATTTTTTTCCCAGCTCCATCCATTTACCTTCGGATTCCTGATTTTTTTAAAACAGCTGAGTAACATTCCATTGTGTAAATGGATTTTTTTTGTCCATTCATCCATTGATGGACATCTAGGCTGTTTCCAATTATGAATAGAGCAGCAATGAACATGATTGAGCAGGTGTCTCTAGTATGATGAAATGTCCTTTGGGTAGATGGTGAAGAGTGGTACGACTTGTGGTAGATCTATTTCTAGCTTCTTGTGGAATCTTCACATGGTTTTCCATAGTGGATGTACAAGTTCACACTCCCATCAGCGATGGATGAGTGTGCAACTTACTCCACATCCTTGCCAGCACGAGCTGTCATTTGTTTGATGCATCTTGGCCATTCTGATTGGTGATGAAATCTCAAAGTAATTTTGATTTGCCTTTCTCTGATGGCTAAGGATGTTGAACATTTAAGAGCTTTTCAGCTATTTGTGTTTCCTCTTTTGAGAATTCTATGTTTATATCTGTACCCCAATTTAAAAATTGGGTTGTTTTCTTGATGTCCACTATTTCGAATCCTTTATATATTTTAGATACTAGATCTCTAACAGATGTGTAGTTGGTAAAATCTTTCCCCATTTTGTAGCCTGACACTTTGTCTGAATGACAGCGTCCATTGCCATATAGAAGCTTTTCAGTTCCATGGGGTCCTAATTATTGCTCTCAGTGCCTGTACTAACAATGTGTGTTCTGGTCAGAAAGGTTTTTCCTCTGCCAATGAGTTCAGGGCTATTCCTCACTTTCTCTTCTATCGTATCCAGGGTATCCGGTTTTATGTTGAGGTCTGTGATTCAGTGGGAGTTGAGTTCTGTGCAGGGTGATAGGTATGGTTCTGTGTGGATTCTTCTACATGCAGCCATGCAGTTTGACCAGCACCATTTGTTTAAGATGCTATCTTCCCCCTCAGTGTGTTTTTCTGGATTCTTTATCAAAAATCAGGTGTCCATAGGTATGTGGACTTATGTCTAGGTCTTCTATTCAATTTCATTAATCAACATATCTGTTTTTGTGCCAATACCATGCTATTTTTTTTAACTATATGATTGTACTATAGCTCTAGTACAATTTGAGATCAGAGTTAATGATACCTCTAGCAGTTCTATTATTATTTAGGATTATTTTAGATATCTTGGGGTTTTGTTGTTGTTGTTGTTGTTTGTTTGTTTGCATATGAAGCTTGAAATTGTCTTTTCAAGTTCTGTGAAGAATTGTGTTAAAATTTAATGGGGATTTTATTGAATCTGTAGATTGCTTTTGGTAAAATGGCCATTTTTATTATATTAATCCTCATGAACATGGGAAATCTTTCCATCTTCTGATATCTTCTTCAGTTTCTTTCTTCAATGTCTTAAAGTTTTTTTTAGCATATAATCTTTCACTTGCTTGGTTAGAGTTATCCCAAGATATTTTATTTTATTTTTTTGGGGGGGGGGGCTACCGTGAAAGGCATTGTTTCCCTGATTTCTTTCTCAGTCTATCATTTGTCTATTAAAAAAAAAACTAGTGGTTTTGCTGTATTAATTTTGTATCATGCTACTTTGCTGAAAGTGTTTATTGGCTGTAGGAGTTTTCTGGTGGAATTTTTAGGGCCACTTATGTATACAATAATATCACCTGCAAATAAGGGTACATTGACTTCTTCTCTCCTTATGTGCATCCCTTGATCACTTACAGTTGTCTTACTGCCCTAGCTAAGACTGCTAGTACTATATTGAAGAGGTATGGAGAGAGTGGACAGCCTTGTCTTCTTGCTGATTTTAGTAGAAATGCTTTGAGATTGTCTCTATGATGTTGGCTTTGGGCTCGATGTAAATCGCATCTAATGAAATGATCATGTGGCTTTTTCCTTTCAGTTCATTTTTATGGTGGATTATTATTTTTTTTATCAATTTGTGTATGTTAAACCATCCTCCATCTCTGGGATGAAGCCAACTTGATCATGATGGATGATCTTTTTGATGTGTTCTTGTATTTGGTTTACAAGTATTTTATTGAGTGTTTTTACATCTACGTGCATAAGAGAAATTGGTCTGTGATTCTTTTTGTTGAGTCTTTATGTGATTTGGCTATCAAGGTAACTGTAGTCTCATAAAATGATTTGGGCAGCATTCCCTTTTCTCTATTTTGTGGAATAATTTGAGAAGATTTGGTACTAATTCTTCTTTAAAAAGTCTGGTAGAATTCTGCACTAAAACCATCTGGACCTGGGCTCTATTTGGTTGGTAGATTTATTTAATTCCTGCTTCTATTTTACTAGGGGTTACAGGTCTGTTTAAATTGCCTATCTATTCTTGATTTAACTTTGGTATGTGGCATACATCAAGAAAGCTATCTATTTCCTTTAGATTTTTAATTTGATGGAGTACAGATTTTATGATTCTCTGGATTTCCTTGTGTCTGTTGTTATGCCCCCCTTTTCTTTAATTTTGTTCATTTGGATCTTATCTCTCTGCCTTTTAATTAAACTGACCAATTAAAATTAATGTTATTAATTTTTTCAAAGAAGTAACTCTTTGTTTCATTGATTCTTTGTATTATTTTTTGTTTGTTTCTATTTTATTGATTTCAATCATGAGTTTGATTATTTCTTGTAGTCTACTCCTTTTGGGTCTTATTTCTTATTTGCTGTAGGGTGTCTTTCTGTATGCTGTGAATATGTGTTGCTCTGATTGGTTGATAAATAAAATGTTAATTAGCCAGTAGGCAGGCAGGAAGTATAGGCAGGGCGAGCAGATGAGGAGAATACTGGGAAGAGAAAGGACTGAGTCAGAAGTCACCAGCCATATACAGAGGAAGCAAGATGACTAGGCAGAACTGAGAAAAGGTACCAAGCCATGTGGCTAAACATAGATAAGAATTATGGGTTAATTTAAGTGTAAGAGCTAGTCAGTAATAAGCTAGAGCTAATGGCTGAGCAGTTATAATTAATATAAGCTTCAGAGTGATTATTCTATAAGGGGACCACAGACTGTGGGGGCTTGGTGGGACCCAAGAAACACCTGACTACACTTCTTTGTGTTCTAGAATTTTCATATGTGTTGTTAAGTTACTAATATGAGATTTTTTCCATGTTTATTAGATGTAGGCACTTAGTGCTATCAACTTGCCTCTTGGAACTGCCTTCATTGTGTCTCATAAGTTTGGATGTGTTATATTTTTATTCAATTTTAAAAAGTTTTTAATTTCTTTCTTGACTCATTTCTCATTTAGTAGTGAGTTGTTCAGTTTCTATGAGTTCGTAAGCTTCCTGCTGTTGATATCCAGCTTTAATCTGCAGTGGTCAGATAGGATATAGGGAGTTATTTCAATTTTATTGTATCTGTGTATTGCATCTGTTGAGACTTGATTTGTGTCCCAGTATGTGGTCAGTTTTGGAGAAAGTTCCATGAGGTGCTAAGAAGAAGGTATATTCTTTTGTGTTTGGGTGAAATATTCTGTAAATGTCTGTTAGGCCTGTTTGGTTTATGATGTCAATTAGCTCCAGCATTTCTCTGTTTAGTTTTTATCTGGATGACCTGTCCATTGGTAAGAGAGAGGTGTTGAAGTCATCTACTATTGCTTTGTGAGGGTGAATATGTAATTTTAGCTATGGTAGTGTTTCTTTTATGAACTTTGGTGCCCTTGTATTTGGTGCATAGACATTTATAACTGCAATAACCTCCTGGTGGAGTTTTCCTTTGATGAGTATGTAGTGTCCTTCCCTATCTCTTCAGATTAGTTTTGGTTTGATGTCTATTTTGTCATATATTAAAATGACTGCGCTGGCTTGGTTCTTGGGTCCATTTGCTTGGAATATCTTTTTATGCCCTTTTATCCTGAGATGATGTCTATCCTTGATGTTAAGGTGTGTTTTTTTGGATGCAGCAGAAGGATGGACCCTGTTTTCAAATCCAATCTGCTAGTCTGGGTCTTTTTATTGAGACCATTGATGTTGAGAGTTACCAATGAGCAGTGTTGTTGATTCCCATTATTTTGTTGTTTGGGTATGGTTTTTTTACCCACCTCTTGATTTCCTGGTCTGAGATTATTCATTCCTTGTGTTTTCTTGGGTGTGGTTGATTTCTTCAGGTTAAAGGTTTCCTGCTAGTGCCTTCTGTAGTGCTGGATTTGTAGACAGATACTGCTTAAATTTGGTTTTATCATGGTCTTTCTCCATCTATTATGATAGAAAGTTTTGTTGGTTTTAATAGGTTGGGCTGGCATCTCCGATTCTCTAAGATTTGTAGAACATCTAGCCAGTCCCTTCTGGATTTTTGAGTCTCTGTTGAAGTCTGGTGTTATTCTAGTAGGTCTGCCTTTATATGGTATTTTGTCTTTATCCTGTATTGCTTTTAATATTCTTTCTTTGCTTTGCACATTTAGTATTTTGATTATCATGTGTCATGGGAAATTTTGGGACAGTGTGGTGCAAGAAGGCTGTAAGAGAAGATATGTGTGATCTGCTGGGTATGGGGGTCAAGAGCAAGGGGAGGCCGCAGCAACTGTTCTGCCACAAAGCTGGGGATAAGACTAGGTGGCTGGAACTGGAAGGGAAGAGAGAGTTGCCCCCAAAGAATCTTAAGCATGTTGTAAAAGAGATGTTTTTATATCTCTGTTCACAGTAGTGCTAGTTGTGATAGTCAATGGTGGCAGAAATCCAAGTGCCATCAACAGGTGAGTGGATAAGCAGAGTGTGGTATACTTATACAATGGAATATTATTTAGCATTGAAAGAAGGAACTCTAATACATGGACACACCTTGAGGACATTAAGCTAAGTGAAATAAGGTAGTCACTGAAGGAGATATATGTTGGGGTTCAGTGCTGGAGTTTATCCCCAACCTATAGAAGGGTCCATTGAATGGAAGAGTGAGGAATTGAGAAATAATAGAAAGAAATATAGATTTAGATGAAGAAAAAGACAGAGACACAGGATAGCTTCGGGAGAGCCCTGGGTCAATACCACAGATGCCCTGAGCTTCTTTCTAATGGGCTTTTTATACACTAACAAGGGGAGAGGCAAAAGACCTCCCCCTTTTAAGATCAAGGCACAACGTACAACCAAGTGTAGACCCTTCAAAACACCCAGTAACCATGCCTTTGGCCAAATCATCCTATTATTCAGCCCTGTTGGGTAAAGCAAGTTCAGACTTTCTGACCTTGAGTAAGGCCTTACTAGAGAGCCTCTGTGGGCCCCCACAGATATATAGTATTATTTCATTCATATGAGAAAATAAGTATAGTCAATTTAATAGAAACAGAAGGCAGAAGGGCAGTTTCCCCAAGCTAGGTAGAGATGAGAATAAGTAGTGTTCAATGGCTTCATATTGTCTGCCTGGCAATGGAGAACGCTGGCGCTGGACAGGGTGGCTGTTACACAATAGTACAAACACACTCACATCACTGTACTACAATAAGCTCGCACATGGCCGAGATAGTTTCGGTCAACTCCAACCACTGTGATGAAGTGCCTTGACATTTAATCTGAGAAGAGGGTATGTTGTAAACTGTTAGGGGTGTGTGTTCCACAAGTAACAGGCCTCAGTTTCAGGCCAGTGTGAAGGCAGCACATCCCGATGGGTGCTTGAAAGAAAAGTACTTTTGTCGTGGTCAGGAAGAAAGAAGAGGTGGTGAGAAAGATAATGGAGAGGGAGAGAGCAAGAGAGAGAGAGGGAGAGAGAGAGTGTGAAAGAGAAGGAGAGAGAGAAAGAACAAGCTGGGTTCCACAGCCTCCTTCAAGGGACCATCTTTAATAACCAAGGAAATCACCCAGACCCCACATCTTAAGGCTTCCACTGCCCTCCCAGTAGCTCTACTCTGGAGACCAAGCCTTCAGTGCATGGGCTTCTGGGGAATATTCAAGATCAAACTGCAGCAGACAGGAATTTGCATGTTATGTGAATCTCATGGCAATCACTATTTTTAAATTAGCAATTATGGGAGTGAGTTAAAGAGAAGTTTGCTCTGTTGTTCACATTGCACTGTAAGCACCAGTGCAGTTTATTTTTAACTAGACAACAAGAGGGAACTTTGGTTTTGATTTACATATTAATAAGTTATGCTATGCATGTTTGCTGTGGGATAGTCTGTATGTCAAATTGCTCTGATTGGTCAATAAATAAAACACTGATTGGCCAGTGGCCAGGCAGGAAGTATAGGCGGGACTACCGCCGCCATGACAAGCAGCATGTGAAGATGCCGGTAAGCCACGAGCCACATGGCAAGGTATAGATTTATGGAAATGGATTAATTTAAGCTATAAGAACAGTTAGCAAGAAGCCTGCCACGGCCATACAGTTTGTAAACAATGTAAGTCTCTGTGTTTACTTGGTTGGGTCTGAGCGGCTGTGGGACTGGCGGGTGACAGAGATTTGTCCTGATTGTGGGCCAGGCAGGAAAACTCTAGCTACACATGTTGTTAAATATTAAATCATCATTTACCTCCCCCACATTCTCTGATGAGACCTTGCCTCTGAGATCTTTAAAAGAGAGATTTATTTTTTATTTTTAATTATGCATATTTGTGTGTGTCTCTATGTGTATATGGACACATGAGTGCAATGTCTGTGGAGGCCAGAAGAGGGCGAGCTCCTGGAGCTGGAGTTACAGGCGGTTGTGAACTGCCAAGCATGGATTACAGGGAACTGAACTCAGGTCCTCTGCAAGAGCAGCACATGCTTTTAGCTAAGGAGACATTCCCTAAGCCACGCCTCTGAGATCTTAGAGAGCATTTCCGGCCTGGAGTGAGAATGACCATGTTTGGGGGAATGAGCACTCTCAACTTCACTGAATCAGCACTTGAGGCTGACCTTCCACTTTGTAGCATGTTTGCTGCTGTCCACTAACTATGGTCAGGAGTGTTCTCATCACCCCTCAGTTCTGTGTCTTTGTGCATCCATGATGACTTCTTCTTTTGTTCGTGACTTCTTCAGAGAGGGTGAGGCTTTATTTCCAAACATATAGTGCTTTTCTCATTTTCTTCCTGTCATCAGTTTCTTACTTAATTGAATTGTGGTCACTGTCCACCATTTGAAATTCACTGAAGTCAGCAATGCTTAAGAAGAATGTCTCATCTAAGTGGGCGCAACATTCCGTAAGTGCTCATTAGCTCCTGACTGTTAATTTTGTCGCTCAAATCTGCCCCATCCCCACTGCCTTTTGGCTGGTTTGATCTATGTATTAATGAAAATGTGGTTTAAACCCCTCGTGGTGATAATGCCTTTTGTGCAGTGTGTCTGGTTTCTTGGCCATCTCTGCTTTGTGCGGTTTTAGGCACTTAAAAGTTTAACGATGTTATATCCTTGTAAAGAACAGCGCTTTCTCTCGAGGCAGGCTAACTCGGCGTTTGGATGCAGCGTCAGCTTTCTGCTGCTTAGAGACTGTCTGCTGTATATGTGGTCCAGATGCTGGCTGTCTCTGTGTCCTGGAGTTTCTGTTGTGCCCCCTGCTATAAGTTGTCTCTTTCTTTATAAAGTCAAAAGTCTTTGGGCTGCATTTTAAAAGTTCCCGTAAACATCCTGCCACTCCAGTCCAGCTGCTCTTTTATTCTGACAATGCGCATGTTTGTGCCATTCCGTCCTCTTACCCGTTTTTTCCTGCTCTCTCCCCCATTCCCTCCTGATTTCTTCTTCTGGTTCTGTTTCCCCTGCTCATGTATTGGAAAGTCAGGTGCTCTTCCTCTTAGAAGAGCGTTTGTGCTGGGCATATCAGGTGTGTTTTTGTGTCCATTCAACCGGTGCTGTCACACTACTGACCTTCATCCTAGTAATTCCAAGAACTCAGAAGGGCTTGTTGCCTTATCAATCTGACCAGCTCAAATGGTCTTGTTTCTTTGTTTATTTATTTATTTGGTTTATACAGGGTTTCTCTGTGTAGTCCTGGCTGTCCTGGAACTTGCTTTGTGGACCAGGCTGGCCTCAAACTCAGAGACCTGCTTGTCTCTGCCTCGGGAGTGCTGCAATTAAGGGCCTGTGCCACCACTACCTGGCTCAAATGTTCTTGTTTTAATTTTAATTTTTCAACTTTCAACTTTGTCCAGGCATTAAAAACTCATTTTGGAAAATCAAGTCACCATGCCAAAACAGCCCAAACTCAAACTCCTCTTTGATCCCTACTTTCAAAGGCCTCTATTTGGCTCGTAGAAAGGAAATCACAGTGATAGTCGTCCATATTCTGTGATCTTGTATGTTGGAAGTTTGTGGCTTGCCTTTTGACTTTATAGGAGGTACAGTGAAGAGATCGCTTTGAGTCTCAGAAGAGACTTTGGACTTTCAAAGAGTGCTGAGATTGTCTAAGTCTATGGAGGCTTTGGAAGTGGAACTAAATGCGTTTTGCATTATGATATGACCACATGGCTATGAGCCTGAAATGTAGTGCTTTGAATGAGATGTCCCCCATGTTCTTGGGCACTTGAATGCTTGGTCCTCAGTTGGTGACCCTGTTTGAGGAGATTTAGAATGTACAGCCTTGTTGGAAGAAGCATGTCACTTGGGGTAGGGTTTGAGAGCTTAAAGACTTGCACCATTTCGAGCTTGCTCTTTGATTTCTGTTTGTGGTTTGAAATGTGAGCCTTTGGGTCTCAACTTCCCTTTCCATCTGCCATGCCGGCTTGCTGCCACGCTTCCCCACTGTGATGGTGATGGACTCTTGTCTCCCTGAAACTGTGCACCCAAAGCAAACCCTTCCTCCTCTAAGTTGCCTCGGCCATGGTGCTTTATCACAGCAATGGAAAACTAACAGACATTTAGGAATATGAGCAGGAACACTAGCTTGGCTTCTGACGGGGACCTCATTGCACAATGACAAGGGGACTGTGGAAGAAAGGCCACACAAGACCCATTTGCACAGTAACCAATCCCATCCCACCAGAAGGAAAACCCACTTCTCCAAGAAAACATTCATCTCCCTTAAAGGTGTCAGCACTTCCTAACATCGATACTTTAGGGATTTGATTTCAACACGTGTTTTGTTGAAGGCAAACCATATCTAAACCATTGCACCATCCTTTATCTCAGATCATACATTATCGGGGACTATGGGGGTCCAGCCCCTCGATAGTCCCCTCCCAGGGTCCGGGAAGAATCTACAAACAGCTGATAATTAATCTTTGATAAAAAGAAATGAATCTATGTACACGAAACTCCTTAGTTCATACACTTTATTATTCTGTGATAGTTCTCTCTCTACACAGCTTCTATTCTGCTCTCATGTCTAGCTCCTTTCTTGCCTGATTTCTCTCTATATTTATCTACTGTCTCCTCTAGGTTCTATCTTAATTCCTTCATCTAGTTCTGTCCGTTTTAGGTTCTCATCTATCTAGTTCTTTCCCCTATCAGCTCCTCTCCCATCTCCTTCTCTCTCATCTGGCTCTTCTTCGTCTTCCATCTTGTTCCTCTAGTACTCTCTTCTAGCCCTTCAATCTAGTTCTTCCCCATCTCAGTTTTTTCCTCTCAAGTTCTTGCCCATCTAGTTCTTCCATTCTCTTTTCTCTTCCCCGTCCTGTGCCCTGGAAGTCCTGGTGTATAAAGGGAGGGTCCAAGCTAAATTGTGTAAAGCTATTACTTAACATCCACCTCTCCTAGGTGGTGTCTCCTTGTGGAATTGACCTCAAGTCAGGAGACTTGCATGTGGGCTACTATCATTGTTAGTCCTTGGAAGTTGGTGCCCACCTGGGCGGTGTCTCCTTGTGGAATTTAAGTCAGGAGACTTGCAGGTGGGCTGTTATCATTGTTATCCTCAGAAGTTGGGCACCCACCTGGGTGGTGTTTCCTGTAGTCCTTGAAAGTGGCTAAGGGAGATATCTGATTCCAGAGAAAGACTTTCCTGAGGCTGTTCTCCAAATACCTGGAATGTGTATGTCCAGAGAGTGATCAGTCCACACTGTTAGCCCTTCTTAGGGAAAAGTCAATTAGGAAAACTATGAAGGCACACATGATTTTCATAACAGAATATAGCTGATATATAACAAGCCCAGTAACATCAAAAACTCCTTGGGATTTGGCTTCCTCTGGAGGAATTCCCTGATTCCTCCAGGTAGTGACTTTGTCATAACCAGCTGAGTTCTTATGATATATTCCTGTGGCCTGCAGCAATACATAACAATTTTGAGGTTGATGATAGATCTAAATATACTTAAAAAATAATGAAACTCCTAGCATTTGCCATTGGAATCTTCATGACTTGGTCCTAAGGAAAAATTACTTAACCAAGGAAAACAATGTACTAATTAAAAATAGGACCATTAAAATCACAACCCTCTGTCCATCACGGAATGAGAGAGAGAGAGAGAGGGAGAGAGAGAGAGAGAGAGAGAGAGAGAGAGAGAGAGAGAGAGAGAGAGAAAGGACAAATCACCAGAGGGAAAAAGTTTTTTTGTAAAATGTACTGACAAACTCCATAAAAACCAACAAAAGAAAAAAAGAGATAACCCAGCAGAGAGAGGCTGTTCTCAAAACAGGAAATTCACAAGGCCAGTGAGCACACGGCCATGTGCCAATCTTGCTGGCTGAGCAGTAAAAGCGAACAGATACGTACATGCACCTGACAAGGGCCTGTCATCCAAAAGATGGATAATGCCAAGCGTAACATGTCCTAGCTGTGGCTCAGCAAGCGGTGGACAAAGACACCCAGGAGGACGTTCCAGAAGCACTGTCAACCCCAGACACGCCTCAGTTCCTGTTGCACCGCTGTGACAGAGTACACAACTCAAGCGGCTCGAGGCAGGAAGGGTTCATTTGGACCCCGTTTTCAGGGGTGTCAGTTCGTCATGAGAGGGGTCAGCTGTGGCGGTATTGTGTTCCCCAAAGTATTGTGCACCCTAATAAACTTATCTGGGGTCAGAGAACAGAACAGCCACTAGATACAGAGACCAGAAAATGGTGGCACTCACACCTTTAATCCTATCACTTGGGAGGCAGAGATCCATCCAGATCTCTGTGAGTTTAAAGCCACACTGGAAACAGCCAGGCATGGTGACTCACGCCTTTAATCCCAGGAAGTGATGGCAGAAAGGTATATAAGGTGTGAGGACCAGGAACTAGGCTGGTTAAGCTTTTAGGCTGTTGAGCAGCACAGTTCAGCTGAGAGGCATCCAGTCTGAGGAAACAGGATCAGCTGAAGAACTGTCAAGGTGAGGTGGCTGTGGCTTGTTCTGCTTCTCTGATCTTCCAGCGTTCACCCCAATAACTGGCCTCAGGTTTGATTTTATTAATAAGACCTGTTAAGATTCATGCTACAGCCAGCAACAGGGCAGTTCACACCAAGATGGACCCAGAAGCAGAGAAAGGGCACTGATGGTCTATTGGCTTTCTCCCTTCCCCCTGAATCCACCCGTTTTCCCAGTCTACAGAACGGTACCACCCACACCCAGGGTGACTCTGGCCCCTTCAGACAGTCCTCTCTGGAAACACCCTCATAGGCATACCCAGAGGCCTTTTTTAATTTTGTAGGTGATTCTGAATTGAATCATGATTGACAGGAGATTAATCACCTCGATATTTAAATTAGAGGTACTCGAACACCCATCACTAGTAGAAAGGATAAGTAAACTGTGGTGTATGGCTATGGTGCAGTACTAACTAGTGATGATCACTGCAGTACTCAACAAGAATGGGTCTCACCAAGATAATACAGAGAGGGGAAATCAACACAAATGGATATTTCATGGCGATATCTATATAAGTTCAAATGGAGACACACCTGGTCTTTTGTGCTAGATCTTAGGATAAGGGTTACTAGGGAAAGGGTGGATGATGTGGTGAAGGATGGCGTCTTAATTTTGACACTGGTCACAGGGATGCTTCTAGTTCACTTTCTGTTTCTATAATGAATACTGTGATCAGGAGCAACTTGGGGAGAAAAGGGTCTATTTTACCTTACAGCTCACACTCCAGCATCAAGGGAACTGAGGCCAGGAACTCAAGGCAGGAACCCGGAGGCAGGATAGAAAGCACAGGCCGCTGAAGAACGTTGCTTACTGGCTTGCTCCCTATGGTGTGCTCAACTTGCTTTCTTATAGACCACAGGACCACCTGCCCAGAAGTGGCACTGCCCACAGTGGGCTGGGCCCTCCCACATCAAACATTAATCAAGAAAATTCCCTACAGGTTTGCTACAGGTCAATCTGATGAAGACATTTCCTCAGTTGAGGTTCCCTCCTCCCCAATCAAGCTAGCTTGTGTCAAGTTGACCAAAAACACCAACCAGGAGAGATGCCTTTTCCCTGTGTGTTTTCTCCTGGGTTGACTACTTATTCCTTCTCATTCTTCCGATCTCTCTCTCCCTGCTTTCCTGTAAAATTTACCCGAAACAAATAAGTAGATATTATAAGGAGTAATATATCAGAAAATTTACTTGAAGTAAATGAATTATTGAGGAAAAATTTCATAACTAAAATCTCAGCAGTGTTATATGTAATCAAATTAGTAATTTAAATTCTGCCCAAGAGAAAAATATCAGACCCAGAGGGTTTTAGTAACAAGTTCTAAAATTTCAAAGAACAGATCATTCTAATCTTAGCAAAAAATATTTCAGCAAATATAAACATAGAAAATGGTATCTGGAGCGTTGGATGTAGAAAATCTGAATCCTAATTAGTCATGAGACAGAAAAACTCATCAGTGAACCATATTCTCAAACTTAGAGGCAGAAATCCTATACAAAATAACAGCAACATCTATCTTCCAGTGTTTTAAAAAGACCAGATAGAGCAGTGGTTATCAACCTTCCTAACACTGTGACCCTGTAATACAGTTCCTCATCTTGTGGTGCCCCCAAGCATAAAATTATTTTCACTGTTACTTCATAACTGTCATTTTTGTTACTCTTATGAGTTATAGTTTAAGTATCTTATATATAGGATATCCAGTATGTGGCCCACGTGGGGGTCACGACCCACAGGTTAAGGGCCACTGTTATAGAGGGATCTGGGTTTAACTAAGAAATACAATGTGGTACAACATAGAAAATATATAGCTATATTTTTATCATAGTGACAAATCAAACAATAATATAATATACTCATTTGATATAAAAAGAAACAATGAAAATGATTGAAAAATTCTTTTAAAAGTAGGAGTAAAAGAACCTTCCCTAAAAGTGGGCCCTGCTCCTCGCCTGGGCAGCACAGTAGAGCTGACCCTGTTGGCAGAGCCAAGGATGAGCTGGCCCTGAGGGTGTGAGAGTTGGCTAGCTGGCCACACCCCCTCATCTGCCCTGTGGTGGTGGGGGCGAGGGAAAGATGCCTTCCCCCTCCCTTGCCCCTACCAGCTGTGATGGGTGGGCCAGGAAGCTGACCTTCCCCATTACCAGCTACAGCACTTGGGAAAGCGGGCCCTGCACCTCACCTGGGCAGCACAGTAGAGGTGACCCTACTGACGGGGGTGTGGGTGAGCCACTGAGAACGTGAGCATGGGAGATCTGGCCCCGCTGCTCATCTGCCATCTGGTGGTGTATGCATGGGCGTGATCCCCCCCCCCATCTGTGGCAGGTGGAAGAGCTGGTCCTGAGGTCATAAGAGTGGGAGAATTGTCCCTGCGTGACTCTGTCATATGACAGCTTCCATGACATGATTGATTTTTCCTCTTTTTTTTTCTCTTAAATTTTATTTTATATTTTATTTTGGGGGTGATGTTGTAAGGGCAGAGGGTCGATATGAAGGGTTAGGGAAATGAATGGGATTGAGATGCATGATGTGAAAGATACAAAGAATAAATAGAAAGATATTTTAAAAGAAGCTTCCTTAACTATGTAAATGATAACAGCTTTCTAGATGGGAAGGGGTAGAAACACTCAGGTTTGCAAAAGGGACATGTGCACTTGTTGTCTGTCTATAGTCTTACATGGTGAACGCAGGCTAGTTCAGGAAGGAAAGCTGAGACAGGACACAGAGATTGCCCCAGCAAACACAGCACCCTATCACTTATAGGCAAGATCAAAACGCTGAAAAGACCTATAGACATATTAATGGAAATAAAAATTTAGCAAGAAGGTTGCCTGTAAACTAAAGTTTAAAAAACAATCACTGACATTCATAGACTACTTATTTAGAAAATCAAGTTTCATTAAAAAGGCCAAATTTACAACAGCTTTTAAGTTATTGGTACCTTGAAGTAAATTGACAATGGATGTATAAGCCAGGGCTGACTTAATAAAGCAAGCAGTCTAGCACAGCAAATTTAACAACAAAGCGGAAAGGAGAGAAATGGTGTGCGAAAGCCTCCGTGAACTTGAATAGCGGGGCTCTGTGCTGCCGGGAAAGGAGAGCCAACAGCATAGATGTGGCGACTGTTTCCAAAGCTGTCCGCGTGTACCACATGAGGCTCCACTAGGGACCTCTGCTGAGCCAGATGAGTGATCATTTAGAGCAAGAGAAAATGCTTCCACATGTGAAGACTGATTGTAAAACTTGAGTTCACAAACACGGTGCTGGCGCAGATGTGGAGAAGAGACCAGGAGCAGAACATTTTGCTCTTAAAGATGCTCTGCCAATCAGCAAAAGAGTGGTTACCTATGTAAGTAAGGCCCACTAGGAAAGAAAGGCCTTTCAGGCAGGTTAGTCCACACCCAAGAAGGTCCTGCTGCAGAGGACACGCCCCCAGCAGATCCTATTGTAGGAACTGGGATGTTCCCACAGAGGATCACAGCCCTCAACACACACAACAAGTTACAGAGCCCTTTGCGGGGCGGGACAGGATTGAGACAGTGCCAGTCTGGAGCACACCTGATCAGGTGCCCCGTTCTGTCGCTATTAAAACCTGAAACTTCTATCGGTACCCGGAAGAGGAACTTGGGGCCTTGAGACCCTTTCATCTGCTCCTCTTCTCAATGAAGAAATCTTGGGGAAATCTTTCTTTGCTTTTCACCATTCCTTGTCTCTTTTACTAACACACTGGGACGGAGCCTTGCCTGCTGCAGCTGCTGGTTCACTTACAGTGGGAATATTTAGTTACTTCTATGGGAATCACAAAGCGCCAACCTCACTTCGCATTGTACATAATGAGCAGCTGTACTTAACTCAAATGTGACAAGTAAACTTTGAGAGACGAAAAAAAAAAAAACCAACACAGAATATACATTCAATACTTATAAGTAGGGGGCATTTATTTACATTTACATTACAGAGCAAATCACTGTGATAAGTTTAACTGCATTAATATTTTATTTTAAACTATTTTAAAAAATTATGTGTGAGTGTTTTGCATACATGCATGTATGGGCACCACATGTGTGCCTGGTGCCCACAGTCCAGAAGAGAGTGTTGGATCTCCTGGAGCTGGAGTCATAGGTGATTCTGAGCCACTAGACATGGGTTCTGGGAAGGGAACCTGAGACCTCTGCGAGAACATCAAGCGCTCTTAACTGCTGAGCCTTCTCTCCAGTCCCTGCATTAATATTTTAAACTTATGTCAGGAAAGGATACCATTTAAGAAGTGAAAGGGGGCAGTGAAGTGGCTGGTGGGGGACACGTGCAGGCAGGCCAGACTATCCAACTCTATTACCAGATCCCACAAGGTAGCAGACAAGAACCATCTTCCAGCAAACCTCCATGCTTTAAAATCATATAAGAATGAAGAGTGAAAGACCTGTTATGGGTTAAAGGAAGGTAAATACTCTCCAGACAGATGGCTGGTGTCATTAATGTAAAAATACAGCTCCCATTTCAAGGGGATAAGAATTTTTTCTGGGGCCAAATATGAATGACTGTGGATCAGGAACACAAATTCAAGTTGTTCCAAATTACGTGTTCTAATGGGCTAACAGTCTCATGAAGTTTTTACAGGAATAGAATAAAAAAGGTTATAAATCAAGACCCTTTCCAAAGACATTGGTTGAAAACAGGTAAATCACAGCAAAGCAGGGAAATGCTCGTCATAGTTCTCAGGTACCAGCTGACGGCATTCTTTGCCTTTTGGTTGGGGGAAGATAGATGTTTGTTTGCACATTCCAAAGGATTTACCCAATGATCCACAAAGATGTCATGTCGCATACAGAGGTAGATAATAAATGACTATTTATGAGGCTAAAGGAAACTCAAGTTAAATTTTAATAGTGCTCCTGACTTGCAACATTCTAACCTCTCCACAATCACTGAAGCTCTAATCAGCAAATCAACCTTGCAGAAAGTTTAGAGCAAGATACAGTTCTTTCTAGGAACTTTTGTTCATAGTATTTATATACACAATCCCTATAAGCCAATTACAGAAATATAAGTCACCTCATAAAATAATGATATAAACAGACAGTTCATAGAGGGGATAACTAATAGCTACTAAATTGTAGAAAGGGTAATATTTTTATAACATGTAAAAGACATGTATGCTATTGTGAAATACATATTGAGTCCATGTGTGTCATCTCTGGGTCTCTGGCATATGGGCCATAAGATATCTGGATATCCTGGAGTGACGAGTATCATCTATATGTTGAAGATTGGCAGCTGGTTGGAGGCACCCAGGCAGTTTCAGGATGACAGCTGGTCACTGAAAAGACTGGGGTGTTAGCCCCACTTCCGACCTTTGGGGAGAGGAAGAGAGCTGAAGGCTGGGTTAGTGACCAGTGGCTGATGATGTAATCAACCATGTAGATGTAATAGTCTCCACAAGAAGCAAGCACAACAGAATGGGTAGAGGAAGTTTCTGGATTACTGAACACATAGAGGTTCCTGGAAGAGGAGGTGTCCAGAGAGGGCATGGACACTATGGAAGCTCTGCCCTTTACCTGCTTGCTCTATGTCTTTCCTCCACCTGCCATCCTTCTGTATCCTCCGTGGCAGGCTGTCCAACACAGAAGTAGACATTAGTGTTTCCCTAAGTTCTGTGAGCTGGTTTTGCAAATACACAGGACTCATGGTGGGAGCCTTAATTTACATCCTGTTGGTCAGGTTTGTGAGCTTGGACTTCCCCCTTGACTTACTTACTTGCAGATGGGTCACATCAGAAGTTGAGTTAGATAAGATGGCACCTGCTGGTGCCTGCTGAACAGACTGGTTTCTGGTGGGAAAAGAACCCCACACACATTTGATGTCAAGAGGTTGCGGTGGTTTGAATGAGAAATATTTCCCATAAGCTCAGCACTGCTGGGGGCACTGTTTGGAAGGGTTATGGGGAGGTGCACACTTGCTGGATGTGGTGACTTGAATAAGAATGGCCTCCACAAGGCTCATAGACTTGAATGTTTCGTCACCAGGGAGTGGCACTATTTGAAAGGATTAGGCATTGTGGCCTTGTTGGAGGAAGTGTGTCACTCGAGCGGGGCAGGGAGCAGAGCAGGCTTTGAGGTTTCAAGAGCCCAAGCCAGGTCCAGTGGCTCTCTCTTCCTGCTGCCTACGATTCCATATGTAGAACTCTCAGCTACTTCTCAGGCACCATGTCTGCCTGCATGCTGCTATGATTCCCACCATGATGAGAATGGACTGAACCTCTGAAACTGTAAGCCAGCTCCAATTAAATGTAAGAGTTGCCGTGGTCAGGGTGTCTCTTTACAGCAATACAACAGTGGCTAAGACAATGGAGGAAATATGTCACTGGGGAGCAGGGGTTGAGACTTGGAGGATCTGAGTGCTCAACTTCCTGCTCTGGCTGCTGTGCCTCCCCGCCATGGTAGATTCTTATCCCTGTGGAACCATAAGAGAAAATAAACTCTTTGTTCCAGAAGTTGCTTTTTGTCCTATCATTTTAACACAGCAATAGATAAATAAGTGGTATGGAGGTGTAGCATCCTGCCGACGGTGTGACAGGACAGGAGAAATCCAGTTTCTGTGCTACCATTTAACAAAATGGTAATGGAAACCAGAAAGATGTATGTTTTATCTCTTCTATTTGCAAAAATTAAAGTCTGATAACGTCATATTTTGGGAAGGAAGTTGGGAAACAGGACTTAGGGTGAAGAAGTATCTCCCCAAAGGCGCAGACTGGAGTCTTCACCCCAGGGCTCCTGTATGGGACTGTGCTTGGAAAGACATATCCTTAAAGAGGAAACCAAGTTAAAATTGGAGGGATAATCTAGTCTGACACTGACATCCTTATAAGAAGTGCAGATTAGGACCCAGGCACACGGAGAGGACGGAGAGGAAGTAGGGAGGCAGGAAGAAGAAGCCACCAGCCGCCAAGGAGAGGGAGTCCAACCCTGTGCACACTTTGATCCCGGATTTCCAGCCTCTAGGCTCAAAGTGTCTCTTGTGTCTTTGTCATGGACACCTGGACAAGTGCAAGGAGGGGGGAGGAAGCTGGCAAGACAGAGCATGCTGGTTATACCTACACACAGGCTACACATTCTAATTGTTTGGGAGACACTTACAGCGGAGCACCAGGAGACAGGTGGGAGGTTCCCCCACCCCCACCCCAGCTTGGTTTGTGTTCTAGTGAGGAGGGAGAGGGGAAGAGGAGAGGAAACACAGGAAGGCAGGCAGAGGGGAAGTGGCATCTACTCAGCCTAGGTTGAATTAGGGAAAGGAAAAGTGACAGAATTTCTAACCAGGACAGATTTGCACTGAACTCAGTGGGGACCGAACTTCCCAGCTGCCACAAGGACAGATCACAGGGCTTGTCTCTGCTGGAGAAATGAGAGCCCCACTGAGTCACAGCCGAGGCCCCCGCTGGGGGGATATGGGGAGGGGAGCAGGAACAGCATGGGGCAGAGGTGCCACTGATGAACACCGGGCTGTGCAAGAAAACAAGTCTCCTCTTTGGCTTCAAGCAGGCAGGTCAAAACCAAACACGCAGCTCCCACACGATGTGAAATGAGTTTGGGTTCAAAGTTTCCTGTTATTAAATGCTGAGAAAATCAGTGAGATGTCATCAATATTGATTTGAGAAAGAAATTTGTAGAGGGGTCTAGTCAAATAATCTCTGATGTGAATTTCCTCAGAGGTGAAAATCCTGGTTAATATCCTGTGATGGGATGAACTGCGCCCTTTGGAATTCCCTTTTCCATGAGGTGAAAATGCTCCCTCAGCTGCTGGGGAAAAAAACCGAACAACCCAAAACAAAGCCATGTGCACTGCCAGCTACCCTACACTAAACCACTCTCTCACAGAGCGGTAGACACCAGCCTGATGGTCCAGAGTGGCAGTCTGAAAAAGGAAGGAGCTTGAGAGATGGAGCATCTAGAAAGAGAGGCTTGTGAACCATACAACACCCGACTTGAGAGCACATGCTCATGCGGCATCTGCCTGTGTCCACATTTGGGAAGGGGGTGGGCAGGAGGGAGCCTGGAACCGTTGCCTCTCACCCTGCCATGCAGCTGAGAACATGACAGAGGAACACACACAGGGAGGGGCAGAAGAGATATCCTCCCTGACTTGCTTGGGGGCATCTTTACATATACAGAGGGCCTAGAATCCCAATGCTTTCCTAACTATCTACATCCCTCTCTCAGGATAAACTCCAGGCCCCAGAATGGCCTGAGAAGTATCAGCACCCCACATCCCT
The DNA here is from genome assembly GCA_902168325.1 of Peromyscus nudipes. Lineage (NCBI taxonomy): Eukaryota > Metazoa > Chordata > Mammalia > Rodentia > Cricetidae > Peromyscus > Peromyscus nudipes. The sequence continues at coordinate 10,741 of CABHPH010147715.1, read as the reverse complement.
TCTCATGCCTTACATTTACATGGTTGCTGGAATGGAAGGGCATGTGAGTTCCCTTTGAGAATGTCCACCATCGGCTCAGGTATTTGGGAACTTGGTCCCCAGGGGCGAGGAGGTCTAGGAGGTGCTGCCCTGCTGGAGGAAGTATGCCACTGGGGCCAGGTTTTGGGAGCTTAAAGCCTCACTGTACTTGAGGTTGTTCTGCTTTGTACCTCAGTTTGAAGATGTGAGTTCTTAGCTTCCTGCTCCAGGCCGGCCACTTGTAGCCATGACGGACTCTTCTCCTTTTAGAACCGTAAGTTAAAACAAGCCCTTTCTTCCATAGCTGCTTTTGGTTATGGGGTTTTAACCCAGCAACAGGAAAGTAACTGATGCACCCTCACTCAGCCTTGTCCGTATTTAGCTGGGACTACACGGGTAGTCTACATCAGGACCAAGAGTGGAGTTGGCCCCTGCTCTCCTCCTTCCTCAAAGCGCCCGCCCTCCTCTGTGTACTGGAAGACACTTTCTCCAAACTGCCTGAGGTGCTGCTTCCCAATTGTGTCCCCAGGTGTCATCCTCCACCTCTTCTTCACTCTCCTCCCACACTACTGTGTTTTCCTGCTGCTTGGGCACAGGATTATTGTACAAGTCTAGAGTCTTCCTTAAGGTCAGGGCCATATCTAAAGGCACGCAAATTCCCAGAGGCAAAGTTACGTCTGACATGGAGCAAACACTCAATAAATATTCACTTGGTTTGGTTGTCTTTGAGTTGTTGCCCCTGTAACAAGCATAGGGCAAAAAAAAAAAATCCTCAAACCCTGACATTTCTGTTCTGGCGAATGTAGTTCAGACAGAGCTGGGATTCACGGGGCCTTTTAGGGCACTTTGAACTCCCGGGCAGGTGTGGGTCGGTTTCTATGACAGCATCTAGCTGTCAAAACAGTCTTGGGACTTCTTTTTTTTTTTTTTTTTTTTTTTTTTGGTTTTTTTTTTTTTTAGACAGGGTTTCTCTGTGTAGTTTTGGTGCCTGTCCTGGCTCTTGCTCTGTAGACCAGGCTGGCCTCGAACTCACAGAGATCTGCCTGGCTCTGCCTCTCGAGTGCTGGGATTAAAGGTTAAAGGTGTGTGCTACCGCCTCCCGGCTTCTTGGGACTTCTTTAAGCATCCAACTTAACCTTCAAGAGCTAGGGGTTCATGTATTCCTTACAGCTGTACTTTTAAAAGCTTGTTTGGCTGGGCAGCGGTGGTACATGCCTTTAATCCCAGCACTCGGGAGACAGAGCCAGGCAGATCTCTGTGAGTTCGACACAGCCTGGTCTACAGAGCGAGATCCAGGACAGGCACCAAAACTACACAGAGAAACCCTGTCTCAAAAAACTGAAAAAAAAAAAAAGCTTGTTTGTTCCAAACGTAACCAACTTCATAATAGTAAACAACCACCCCTAAAACGTAAGATTGGATGGTATAATCTCCTTTCTATAGAGCTGGCCGTGCAGGTACCTTTCCCCATGGCACACGTGACAAGGCTGTTTCTGTAGTTACTAATGGACTATGAACCTAAAACTTCCCCCAAATAATTTGCACATGAATTTTAATGGGGACTGGAAACTAAAACTCAGCCCTTAAGCAATATTCTCGAGCTCATGCAGTATTAATGCTCCCATCAAAGATGTATATCTACTTAGAAAACCTCTCAGAGACAGGGGTTCCCACTGAGCAAGGTGACATCTGCCACTGCAGGGATCAAATTCTTTCCATAGTGCACATGCATGTGGGGGACACGATTTACATACAGGGGCCACCCCACCCTCGGAGAGCTAATGCCAAATGACGAGCTACAGCAGTCTATTACACACAGCAGAAAGCGTCATAAATTATGGAGCCACTCGAGCTCTGCGGGTGCAATCTGTCTTGACATAACAGGGAGAGGCCATCAAATGGCAGTGCACCCTGTTAGTTCTAGAAAGGCCACTTTGATCTCAAGCTACTCCCTTGCAAACATGGAGGCGTCTATGGCCCCCAGTCATTTGGTTTTGTTTTGTTCTGTTGTTACCTCCCCTGTAGTTGCCTCTCAGGAGAGAATGAACAGATCTACAGCTCTGCAGATTCATCATGGCAGAAGCTCAAAGGAGATCCTTAGGAGGAGGTGACGAGGCAGAGTCGGAAAACACTCAGGATAGAATTGTGTGGCGGGGGGTAAAAGTTCACAAGCTACATCTTCACAATGAAAGACACATATATGACAGTGACCACAAGGCCCAGGTTTCCCTCGGCGATACCTTATCCTGGTGCCAGGCTTTCATTTGCTTTATTACAAACGATTCCATGAAAACATGCTAGGCTGAGATAGGTGGATTGCCACCTTGTGTTTCCAGAGGCTGCCCTAGGCTTGGCTAGCCAAGTGTTGAGTGAAGAGCTCAGATTTAAACACAGGAGTGAAACCAAGTGCCGTGTACTCTCCTGGAGAGCAGGCATCAGGCTTCCACTTCCCGAAAGGAAAATAAGTGTCAGTCTCAAAGTCAGCAGTCATTTTAGAAACACAGCATGGGAGGGAGAAGCATCCAGAAATTCCGGGAGAGAAGCTCATGGGAGACGTTACTGTGAGAGGCTTGACTGTTACATTGAGTGCCTCCTGATCCTTATTAATTTTCTCATGGACTTTTCTACAGGTTCTCTGCTGCAGGGAAAGCCGCATCTATCATTTCCTGATCTCCAGTTGTAGAAAGGGAGTTTAAAACCAAGCTCAAATGGATGGTTTTGTTGGGATCATTAATCATTTTAAGCAGGCTAGGCATAGTGCGCACACTTTTCATCCAGCACTTGGGAGGCAGAGGCAGGTAGATCTCTGAGTTTGAGGCCAGCCTGGTCTACAGAGTGAGTTCCAGGACAGCCAGGGCTACACAGAAAAACTTTGTCTCAAAAAACCATAACAAACCAATAACAACAAAAAAAGAGCTTTAAATAGGAAATAAATTGATAGAACATTTCTTTTCTAATTTGTAGAGTCAATCTGAGGCCCCGGAGGAAAGAAATTCCACAGAAAAGAAAACACTGGACATACTGGGAAATGCAACTGTGAACTTAAAAGTTGATAATGAAAATAAGACATTTTTGAGGTGAATAAAAACACAAAGTGTAGTGGGGTGCGGCATAGAAAACCAACCTTCCTACTCAGTTGTGAAGCTGTGGGATAAATTATAGTAGCAGGAATGCTAGCAGGGTGTTCTGGTTTCATCTCTGTTCCTGTGACAAATACCCTTTCCCAAAACAGCTTGAAGGCAGAAAAAAAAAGGTTTATTTGGCTTAAAATTCCAGGTCAGAGTGCATCACTTGAGGGAAGTCAAGGCAGGAACTTGAAGACAGGTCTGCTTTTAGACACACACTATTACTTCTAACCAAGTAACTCACTTCACAGAGAAAGAAGCATGGCAGCAGCCACAGAGGATGATGCTCCGTGCTGGTTGGCTGGCAGGCTTCTGCTGAACTAGCTTTCTAATGCAGTTGAGGACTACCCGCCTAAGGAATAGTATCACCCGCAGTGGGCTGGGCCCTTCTACATCAGTTAACAATCAAGACAATCCCCCACAGACATGCCCATGGGCCAATCCAACCTTGGCATTTCCTGAACCGAGGCACCCTTCCCAAATAATGCTAGGTCATGTCATATTGAGAGTTAAAACTAGCCAGAACATGGGGAACTATATCTCAGTCAAGAGAAATGAGTTCTGATTTAGTGGATTACAAAAAAGAGAAAGAGCATAGGAGGCGGGGAGGGAGAATGGTGGGAGACAGGGGAAGAACTGGAGAAGAGGAAAAGGGGAGTGGATTCAACCACACACAACACATGCCCATGTGAAATTCCCAAGTAATAGAGAAGGAAAACCAAACAAACAAGCAAAGGAAGTCCTCACAAACAGGTGCACAAAGGACCCAGATGCCAGAGGCAGCATGAAGGATTTTGAAATGCCTGTGATGTTCATGCTCATAAAGTCCACCGGGATAACTGAATACAATATACGCAGGGATGGGCAAATTGCAGGAAATGATTGAAAACTGGAAAAAGAACCTGTTAGAAAAGCTAGAACTGAAAGTACCACGTCTGTGGTAAAAATATTACTGGATTTCATCCGGAGATCGTCTGTAACAGAAGGAAGCACCAGTGAGCTTAAAGAGGGGGAAGAAATCATCCAGTCCAAAGTGCAACCTTCAAATAAGCGAGCCTGAAGGGGTAACAGAGCCTCAGGGACACACTTAACGGGGCCAAGGGGCCAGACATGAGTGATGGTGCCCCAAAGGCAGGATAAAAGGGAGAAGATGGAACACATGTTATGAAATATGCATATATTTGACCAAATTTTGAAAATTCAATGAAGCTCATCAATTCACTAATTTAAGAATCACCACAAGCTCCAAATGGTCTAAATACATTTGTGCTGCCCCCCTCCCACCCCAAACCCCAAGGCATACCAGATACAAACTGCTAAAAACCAGAGACATCTTTAAGCCTTTAGAAGGCTGTGGTATGTACTGGGAACGACGGTGAGACCAACCTCTCATTCTTCACCAACAATGGAAGAAAAGGAAGCCCATTTAACACCCTTGGGGAAAGGGCAGTCCAGAATTCTGTATGCAGAGATTTCCAAAAGCGAAACCACAGTGAAGTTGCTTCCTGCATACTAACGTGGCAAAACCCTTCATCAGTAGACCACAGTGCCTGGGAGGACGAAAGCGTCTCAGGCTGGCTGGAAAGCGTGCCGGCCACACCCACAAGAAGGAAGGACCAGGTAGGTGTGCTGATGATTGTATCCGACTGCATGCTTTCTTTTACAGGAGCCTTCCCACAGTCAGTTTATTATTTAAAGAAAAAGTAATGAGATGTATTTGGAAATGACAACACGTCAAGGTAAAAATACATGCTAACAGTAGAGGAAAGGGCGAAGGGCTTGTGAGTAGAATTCTGCTGCTGAAAGGGACGTTTTCCCATGAAGTGATGTATGGTTGGTGTATGTGCCCAGGGTGCTCAGATAGAGATGACACGTTATATGGAATTATAGAGAGAGAATACCTACTAACTAAATGACGGTGTTGCTGTTCTCTAAGGTCCCAATGACAAACCAAGGCACAATTTCACCAAACTTCACCCTGGGGGAACCATTGAGTTTATTGAGCTCTCTTATAGGGCATAAGTGAGGAATTACCTAAAGGGGTGTGGGCACACCTCCCCGAATCAGCCCACTTGGAAAGCCTTATCCAGCAGGAGGATAAGGAGGAGGGCTTCCTCACAACTGCGTAGATGGGGCCCTCATCTTTACTAGTCTCTCTCTCTTTGTGTGTGTGTGTGTCTGTATGTGTGTGTGTGTGTGTGTGTCTGTGTCTGTGTGAGGTGTGGGGTGTGTGTATGTGTGTCTGTCTCTCTCTTTAAAAGAGGTGAGATCACAATTACACAGGATCACAATAGCACAGGGGGTAGCCTAAAACCCACCAGGCTAGCCCTGAGCTCACTGTGCCATCCTGTCTCAGCCTCCCAAGTCAGTTGGATTATGGGAATGCACCACCATGCTTAGCTACCAATAGTTCTCTTGTGCTATTAAAAACAGTCTTTCAAATGAAATAGTCTTTTAAGTAGAAAAGTGTAGGAAAGTTTCTCTTTGAGTATAGTATAAACCAATGAATTGCCTTTAAATTTTTTCACAGTGTTTCATAACAAGAAATTTTCTTTAAGACCACCATGTTAAATTGAATTTGTTGGTGAAAAAATAAATACTTCAAAAATTATATAATTGAAATTAGTTTCATGTTTCTCCTCCTTTGTAAAATGTTTCCAGAACTGGAGTATGAATTCTATGGTTAGATGATTCATTTAAATGAAAATCACTAGTGAGTGTTCAGACACCTAAGGGTTTGTTTGTATTTCTTGGGCTAGGTCTTAGTGAAATACTTGGTTGAGGAGTGTGACATGTAAGATGCCTCGATTCTTTTTTTTTTTTAATTGCAGAATGCCACAGACTGAGTCATTTATAAATAAAATTGATTTAACCTGTGGTTCGGGAGGCTGGGAAATCAAGGGGAAGGGTGGCAGAGTCAGTCTGCTGAGGGCCTTTGAGCGGCATTCTTTCATAGAAAGAGAAGGGCAAACAATGACGTGAATGAGCTTGGTGGGGCAGCTTGAGTTTATTCATGAGGGTGAACAATCATGTCCTGAGCGTCTTCAGTTAGGCCCCACCTACAACACTACTGTATAAGGGATTAAGATGCAATGCTGGTGCATGAGCTTATGGGACACATATTCAAAACACAGCACTAAAAAAAATGCATGTGAAGATCTGGAGGACTCGAGCTGGACCTGACTTGAAAGCCTTTCTCCTTGAGGACTGGTTTTCATAGTACCCGAGGGTACTGTGCAAGCTTCCAAAGGATCGAAGCAACCAACAGTCCTACTCACTGTTACTACTATGACCATAACAACAACGGCAAGATATCCCTACCAGAGAAATACTGACACTCACATCCTGGTGGTAACCAACAGCTCTCTTAATTGAAATTAAGACCAGTTCAACAGGAGGGAAATTGTGCCTGGTTTCGGTAATGTAATCAATTACCGATGGCTGGTGAGATCATAGATCTTAGAGGAGACCCTTCTACTGCCACTTTACTAAACCAGTACAATTTCAAACTGTATTTAAAATATTTTATCTTTATACCCACAGATGAGTGTAGCTCTCACAACCATCAAAGAAATCTCTCTGCCACAGACAATACCATTACAGAAATCCACGACTGGTCAACATGTAAAGAGCAAGTAAGTGATTGCAGGGTGCTGGCCCCTACGGATACTTATCCAACACAAGTCCTGTACCTGTGGCTCAAGAACATTGTGGGGGATGAAGAGGGGCTAGAAGGACTGTAATAGCCAGAGGATCAGGAAAGCTTCTGCCAGATTGTGTCTCCTAGAAAAGACAAGGATGCTTTACCCATGATACCTTCACAATATGACTGCCTAAACAAGACCTGAACAAACAGAATACCAACAGGCATGCGAACATGAAAGGGAGAACTCTCAGTGTGTCCCACCCTTAGACAAAGAACCACCTCTCCCAGGGATGGGCCTCTCAATTAGTTATACAATACAAAGTGGTCACCCTTGACATTATATACATACAGTAATACTAACTGGACAGAGCAGGTTGTATTTATATATTTAGGTGCACAGACACACAGAGGGAGAGAGAGAGAGAGGAAAAAGAGAGCATGATTTTGAGAGCGAGTAAGGCAAGGATTCATGTGAGGGACTACAGAGAGGAAGGGAAGGAGGGAAGTGGTATAATTATATTGTAATTAAAAATAACAAAAATAATTTTAAAATTTGTGTGCTGAAGAAAGAAATTAAGGAAGACAGTAGAAGATGGAATCTCTCCTTTCCATGATCATTGATCAGAAGAACTAAAATTGTGAAAATGTCCAGTCTACCAAAAGCAATCTATAGATCCAATGCATCCCAATTAAAATTCCAGTGACATTCTTCACAGAAATAGAAAAAAACAATCTTAAAATCCATATAGAAGCACAAAAGGCCCCGGGTAGCCAAAGCAATTCTGAGGAAAAGAAGATGCAGAGGGAGGGTCTCACCACGCCTGATTTCTGCTTATACTGAATAGTCACCCACATTAGTAAAAACAGCATGATGCTGACAGAGAAGCAGACTCACACATAGATCAATGGAGTCGATTAAAAGACCGAGTTACAAGGCTACACAACCTCAGCCATATGACTTAAAAAGATTTTAATTTTTAACTATGTGTGTGTGTGCGCGACTGTGTGTGTATATGTGTGTGTGTGCTCATGTATGTATGTGTGTGCATATGAGTATGCATGGGTGTATGTGTATGTTCATGTGTGTATGTGCACATGTGTGTGGGACTCCGGGGCAGGAGAGGGCATCAGATCTTCTGGAGCTGATTGTGAGCTGCCAGACATGTGTCCTGGAAATTGAACTCAGGTACTTTGCAAGAGCAATGTATGCTCTTCACTGCTGAGTCATCTCTCTAGCTCCCTGACAACTGATTTTTGACAAAGATGCCAAAATTACACATTGGAGAAAAGAGAGCTTTTTAAAAAAATCAAATAGTGCCAGAAAAATTGGATATCAGCACATAGAAAGATGAAACTAGATGTCACCACATATAAAACCCAACTCCAAATGGATCAAGGACCTCAATATAAAACCCCAGAACTAAGAAACTGCTGGAGGAAAACTGGATCACACTTCAAGACAGGCACAAGATAGGGCTTCCGGGATGGTGCACCAAGTGTTTGGGAAATAAGGTCAATAAATGGACAGATGGGACCTTGTGAGACTAAAAAGCTTCTGTACAGCAGATGAGCTGTCAGTTGAGCAATGGCACAACCCACAGAATGGGAGAAAATGTGTGCTAGCTAGAAAATCGAGGATTAGTATCTAGAATATACAAAGAACTCAAGAAACTAAGCATCAATAAAACAAACAACCTAATTAAAAATGGGCCACATTGTTCTAAAAAGAAGAAATATAAATGTATTGGTCAGTGTTCTCTAGAGGAACAGAATTTATAGTATATAGTCTATGTCTATGTCTATATATGGAAATTTATTAGACTGGCTTATAGGCTGTAGTTCAGCTAGTCCAACATTGGCTATCTACCGACAGAAGGCCCAAGAATCTGATAGCTGTTCAGTTCATGAGGCTGGATGTCTCAGCAGCTCTTCAGCACATGCCGGAATCCCGAAGAAGCAGGTGCTAATGTTTGTGAAGGAATGGACTTGCCAGTGAGAGCGAGAACAGGCAAGCAAAGAGAGCACGCTTCTTCCTCCCATGTCCTTTATACAGACTGCCACAGGAAGATGTGGACAGATTAAAGGTGGATTTAGTCCACCTTAAAAGATCTGGATTAAAAGTGGGTCTTCCTACTTCAAATGGTTTAATTAAGAAAAAAAAAATCTCTCACAGGTGTACCCAGTCACTTGGGTTTTAGCTAATTCCAGATGTAGTCAAGCTGACAACCAAGAATAGCCACCATAGCTGATAGACATTTTAAAAACTGTTCAATATCCTTGGCCATCAGGGAAATGTAAATTAAGACTATTTTGAGATCCCATCTTACCCTAGTTAGAATGGCTACTATCAATAAAACAAATGACAATAGATGATGTAGGCAAAGGGAGAATATCCACTCTTGGTGAGAATGTAATGTACTACAGCTATTATAGAAATCAATTTGGAAGTGTTTTTAAAAATAAAAATAGAACTTCCATATGATCCAACTATAGCACTCCTGGGCATGTGCCCAAAGGACACCATGTCCTACTACAGAGATACGTGCACATTCACGCTTATTGCTGTTCTAGTCACAATAGTAAGGAAATGGAATCAGCTTAGGTGCCCATTAGCTGATTAATGGATAATGAAAATGTAGCGTGTATATACAATAGAATTTTATTCGGCTATAGTTGAAAAATGAAATTATAAAAATTTCAGGAAAATGCACAGAACTGGAAAATATACTCACTCAGGTGACTGAGGTTCAGAAACACAACACCACATCTTCTCTCTCATTTGTGGATCCTAGCTTCGTATGTTTAGATTTGTGTGTTTAATTTGGAGTATCTGCAGAGGTCATGGAGCTAGGAAAGGCCATGAGAGGTGGGTAGAGAAAGAGTCCTTCAGGGAGGCAGAGCATAGCAGAAAACATAAGCAAACGGGAAAATAGTCGAGGCAGAAATGTTTGTTTGGATGAGGGCATGGGGATAGGGGAGAGGAAGAGGTTGGGGAAATATTAACCAAAAACTAAGGATGTATGAAAAAGCCTTAGGGAACCCCACTACTTTGTAAGCTAATTAAAAATCATAATAATTAAAAAAGGAATTTGAATGTAGATACCATGCATGGGTAGAGAACATGTCTCCTAGAAGTTATGGGTTATTAAACAAAACTCCCAGAGCCACATGTGGGATATTTCTCCATGAATTTTTAGTCAAGGAGACCCCAGAGTTCCCCCAAACAGCATGGGGAACTGTTGGTGTTGGTTTCCCACCAGGACTAGATGGTAAGATTCCATTGCTGAAGGTACCACATACTTTGGCTAGAGACCAAAAAGAAGTCAAGCTGGAAGTGACATGGCAATTTCCTCCCTGATGGCCAGGAAGTGACATGGAAATCTCCTCCCTGGTGGCCAGCATACATAGTACTGGAAAGTGCTATGTAGGCTGCTGGGGAATAAAAATCATCAGTGGTCTTCTCCAGCAGTGAACTCTGCCTGCTATAAATCAGACCTTCCAGGCAACATGTCCCCACTGGTACAATAATGGTATGAATGTTATAGAAGCGACCAACTGCTTACTGATTGGATTTGAGTCCTGCTCCACAGGAGAGATTTCAAAAGGCTGGGGAGTTCATAGAACCTAGGAGAGAACTTGCTATTGTTACCTTGCTAAATTGACGTGTTATCAAACTGCTTTCTAAATATTCACGTGTAAATCCGCAGATTAGGCCTGCTCTAGAGAAACTTCTTTTTGCAGTGGACTTTCTAGCTTCTGCAAGGAAGGAGTTCACTCAGTCCAAGAACAAAGAAGGAAGTCTGGACTTAATAGATTTCCTATAAACAATATGGTTCGGGATGGCAACCCAACACTGTAGCTGTGTAATAATTCTTTTCATAAATAGTTGCTAAACCTCAATATACACAAGTACTATTATGGACACCAAGGAGCTAGCAGAAGAAAAAAAAAA
>CABHPH010147713.1:34580-48923 GCA_902168325.1 Peromyscus nudipes | reverse complement strand
GAGGGATATTTTTAACCTACTCAATGACAATCCTCATTGCCCATGAAGACTAACATGGTTTAACAAAGAAATGTTGATGCTATGTGTTTAAAAGTCACATCTGCCACATCTCGGCTTCGGAAAGAACTAGAAGCAGACAAGTTTGGACTACAAGGAACTCGGGGTACCAAAGGTGTTTGCCCTTCTTATTTAAATTAAAAGCTAATTGGGCCAGAGTTACAGGCAGCTCCAAGATTACAAAATAGAACACATCGTACTTCTCTTCCTCCTGGTTTGAATTTTCAAGAAACCCAGACATGTACTCTTGGCTGAATCATATCAAGTTGTTAAATAAATAGGTGAACAAACAACTACAGATGACATCCAACATTATTAATGGAATTGGGATTTCAAAGTTCATGTCCGCTGTACCATAACCTGTTGCCAAACACATACCACAGTATTATTCACAACTTAGAACATGTGTACAAATTTCAACCTGCCACCTGGAGGTAACACCCACCACCTTTGGACTTGGTCCATTAGCACCTCAGAGCATGCACCTAGATTTCATTAGTTCCATTGGGGGCAGATACTTTTGTTCTGACTTTGCAAGTAAATAGTCACACCTAATAAAACCGAGTTATCTGTCTACCCTAGAAGATATTTTTTTCAGTCCACTGGTATGAGTTTCAGGTTCTGTGATGCAGTGTGATTCAGCTGCCTCCAATGTCAGAGGAAAAAAGCAATTAGCAATCTACCATGGACATTGAGGAAGGACGTGGCAAGAGTGAGGGCCACGTGCTCATCCTAACTGATGCCACCTTAGTGGTTTTTTATATTCAAATGCTATCACTGGGCTGTGGAAATGAATCTACATGCTAGCCACCCTCAGAGCTGAGCGTAAGTACACCATAGAAGCCTAATGTGGAGTCACTCATTAAATTACCCAACTGATCTAGTTTTTCCTTGAACTAGATAGCAAAGGGTGCAGTGTAATAATGGTAACAACAATATCAGCAGCAATAAAAGCTTCCAGAATGTGCGTCCCACCCCTCCACCTTGCTCCTCTTTTCAGAAAATCAAATCTGAATGCTGTGTCTTCTCGTGCATCTTCGAGATTTATTCATGAGTCACAGCTGAATGCTCTCTGTGTTGTATTTATGGGAACAAACACACATGAAAAAATAAAAAGAATGGGTTCCATTATCTCAATAGATGTGTGTTTGTCAGCATGTGAGACATTCTCCATCCTGGGCAGTCTAAATGTTCAGCTACTCTTTTAAAAACATCAGTCAGGCATTGTAAGACACACAGGCACAGTGTAAGCAATGACCTTCCAATGTGTTCCTGCTCCTATTAAACACACACTGCAAAATAGAAACAAGCTGGCATTGGAAATCTCTGTGATACAGGCTTAAAAGCTATTTATTTCAAATGCAATCTACCTAGTGCACCTGTAATAATTTTATTAACAGTAACAATAGATTGAGACATTATTGAAAGAATTTTAACAGGTATCCCATTTACTGCATCCCCTTCATCCCCAAACACACACACACACACACACACACAGAGAGAGAGAGAGAGAGAGAGAGAGAGAGAGAGAGAGAGAGAGAGAGAGAGAGAGAGGGAGGGAGGGAGAGAGAGAGATGAAAAGGTGCATAGAGATCTTCTTATTCTTTTGCCAACAAAAGGCCTCATGGACATTTAAAATATTTATAGCATTTTCTATTAAGTCCTAAAAGCTTCCCAGGTATACAGTATCTATGAGGAGGCACAGTTGTTGCAGGAACTACAGACTATAAGCCTTGTCATCTTTTACATGACTCAGCCACACCAATTAATTTACCCTTCCCTTCTCTAAAGGACTTAGAAAACAAAACAGTTTTATTTTAAGAATACATTTTCTCTGGGATTTTTCTCTATGTGTAAGTCTCATTACATTGGTGTTCTGGACAAACTTCCTCTCTGCTCATATCAACACTGACTAACATCGAGGGCTGGAAAAACTTGGAGGAATTGACTATGACGCTCTGTGAGAAAGAATGATAAGATAACGGGCTGGGAGTTTTGAGACTTGTACAGTTTATGCCTATCATGTTTCCATTATCACTCACCTTAAAATGTCCATTCACCATAAGAGCCCCCTACCTTCCCAAGCACAGAAATCATGACACAGTTTCCCCACTAGCTGCTAGAACATTTTACAAAGCATGCATGGAAGCTGTCATCCATCTTTTCAGGCTAAATCTATAATGGAGTCATAATGTGCTCTGCTTTCGGTACCAAGCAAAAGCCCACAAAGAAAGGATTTCATTTCATTAGAAATCAATTTCCTAGCTCCACTGTGACAAATTAGTATAAGTTTATGGTAAACCCAAACACTAGTCTCTCATAGCTCCGGACTGTGACTTGACTTGACTCTCGTGGAACTAAAAACCAAGGTGTGACCAGTGTTGGAGCCTCTTAGAGGCTCTGAGGGGAACATCCTTCTGTGCTCCACGAGGTCACTGGTCCTCCCTGGCTTGTGGTTCTTTCCTTTGTCTTAGCACATCATTCTCTACTTCTCTTGTCACATCATGAACCCAGATCTTCCACTGTATCCTTCTTATATACACACGTGATTACATTTAGGACATACCTGTATTATCCAGGCTCATCTCCCATCTCGAAGCCCTTGATCACATATACGAAGTTCTTTTGCCATACAAATGACTAGTCACTGGATCTAGGGATTTAGTCTTCCTCTCTTAGCATGTCATTGTCTAGTCAGCAACACCCAAAAAGGATGAAGGATTGGCTTTGCTTTTAAAATTAGGCATTACTCAGACATGGTGTACATACCTTAGAAGTTATAATTCACAAAGAATGAAAATCTAACCTGCAATATCAAGTTCCGTTCTAAATATGGCATTTTAAACAATTTTTGGAAATGAATCAGGAACAATACTATAAATTCAAGAGCTAGAATCGGGGTTTTAGGTTACAGGCAACAGAATCCAACTTTAGTTAGCTCAAGTAGAAAATTTCATCAGTGGACAGACGGATCAAAGGGAGACTGGGAAACTTACCACAAACGTTGGTCAGGGACCTAGAAAGTCTGGTAATATAAAGGAGTATGACTTTCAATACATCAGGGACACTTTGATTCATCTGTTTCTGGATTTTTGCAAAACATATTTGAAGGCTTTTTCCATGAAAAGTGAGTAACATGTGAGTTCTAGAAGCATATTTAGAGACATGCATATTAAGCACTTACAGCAAGGTAAGTCTGACATGTACTGTTGGAAAAAATGGAGAAGTCACCAGCCCATGTCCTTCATACGAATTCAACCATGGAGAGTTGTTTTTGACTGTCTGTGAAACTCGGCCTCACTTTCCTAAAATGCACACCCACGACTTGGGCCATCTGAGTCCATTACTCTTGAGCTCTCAGAGAACGAGAATCAGAGAATGTTCTCCTTTGTTTCCATCAATACCGGGAAGCTGTTACTTTAGTCTGCCTTGCATTGCTTTAATAGACTACCTGAGACTGAGTCATTTACAGGAAAGGGAGATGTATTTGCTGCCCTACCTTTGGAGGCTGGGAAGTATAAGCATGGCACAAGGATCTGTGTTGCATCATTTCACAGAGGAAGATGGAAGGGCAAGTGAGTGCTAGAAAGAAGGAAGGGACCAATTATATTTTTACAGTAAGTGCATTCATATGATAACAAGCCCACTCCAGAGATAAGCACATTAATCCGTTATATGGACAAACTAAACCTTGTAAATTCCCACCCCTTGATACTATTTATTGAAAACTGAGTTTCTGACACATGAAATTTGGGGGATGCCATCAATTCATAGCAGGTATATCTTGCATGCTGTTAAGTGTCACCTCCCTGCAAATAGTCAGACTATTTGAGTATTAAGTGTAAGGAAGACAAGATAAAGATAAATGCCCCATGCTGATAGACAGAAGACAAATCTGACTCCAGAAAAGTGAAAGCAGTCAATCAAAAGGTAGGCATGGCAGGAGTCACCAGTGGAACAACCCAGAGGTCACATGACCATTCACACACACATATACATTTTCCTGTTAGCTCCTTTATTTATCTTCTTACGCCTATTATTTATTTTATTTCATTTGATAAAACTTTAATTCTCAATTTTATTTCTTGATATATTTTTTTAATCTAAAAGACTGAAAAAGACCAATCTAATTTGCAAAACACTATGTATTATACAGTTACTAGTTGCATAGTTATAACCTGGATAACTCTGTTAAATTGTATACATTTCAAATTTGGAGATGGAGTATATAATAGGCTATAGAAATAGCCATTCTGGTCATGATCAAAGAAATTCTACAAACATCTGACATTTTTTATTGGTTTATTAAGATTTTTGACCTGAAGCAAAGAGCGAAAAAGTTCAATAGCATTTAATTCTGGTTGTGAAAACATGAGTATTAAATTAGATTTATTTTTAGTGTCTTAATTTTTTAATTCCTGAAAACATAAGCGTACTAATTTACAACATAACACAATTGGGAGAAAAGCCACAAACGTCGAGTTAAAAGTCTGAGAATTTAGTAATGAGCCCACAAAATGGAGAGGAGGAAGGATTCTTTCTAGTTTTAAGAAATAGAATTTAATAAAACAAAAAGTCCATTGAATTTATTTTATCTGGTCTAATAGAAAAACCTTATGAAATATGAAAATAAGAAGGACCATGCAGCACACGAGAAAAATAAAGGATTGGACAAGAATAACTAAGTTTGCTGTGGCTACAACTCTTTGTTCTACTTAACACAAGGTCAAGGGCTCAAAGAGAAAGTGCTCGAGTAGAGACCCATAGCCCACTGAGAATTACTAGTCGGTGAAGGACTTCCTAACTAAATCAGAGCATCAAGAGGAACAGGATGAGAGGCCATGATGCCTTAAGCAGGCAGCCACATCAACCACAGAGAACTTAAAATTAGAAGGTGCCTCAACGGAACAAGTCTTTACAGAAGGGTTCCTATGCTTTGCAAAGGTTAACAGACCCCCTGCTATGCTTCAATTCTGAGTTCTGGCTTCGTTCCCCCAGGGAAGCTGGGCCCCTTCCTCTGTGTCCCCATTAATACCCTGTGCCTCCCTTGGTCATGAGACTTTTCATTTTGCTTTGCTTTCTCTCCTGCTGGACTGTGACCACCTAGAGAGCACATAACACATAAAACATAAGCGTGCTAAGGATTCCTGGGGAGCTTCCAGCTCTGACATTCTGTCCTTATAAATCCATTCTTTCCAGCTGTGGCTGAAGTCTCACTTTCCCTAGGGAGTTCTCCCCCATCACCTCAGTTTGCAATGCTTGGCAAAAAACAAGATGGTGGCCACTTCCATTTAATGCGAGTGGCTGTCTCTACCTGGACTATGGATTCTCTGAGAGTGATAGTATCACTTGTACTTACCTGTGTATCAGGCCTTTTACACAAAAGTGTACAATATGCAGATATATAGGAGATTGTATTAGGGTTCTCTAAGGAACAGAACTGATAGAATGAACACACACACACACACACACACACACACACACACACACACGAAAAGAAATTTCTGAGATTGGCTCACATATTGTGGTCCAGGTATTCCAACATGGCTGTCTTATAGTGGAGAGGTTAAGAAAGCAGAACTTACTCAGTCTTTGGGGCTGGAGTTCTCAGCAGTTCCAATCTGGTCTACAAGTCCTGGAGGATTCCTAGAGAGCCGCTAGTCTTCAGTCTACATTAGAAGCCTGAGGAATTCAGTTCTAACATCACTGAAGGAATTCCACAGCAACAGGGTAGATAAACATGCCAGTGAGGGTCAAGGCAAGCAGGCACAAGGCAGCTTCCTTCTTCCATGTCCTTCCATCTGGATTGTTGCCAGAAGGTGCTGCCCATGTTTAGGATGAGTTTTCCCACTTCAAATAATCTGATCAAGAAAATCCTCCACAGAAATGTCCAAACACTTGCATTTTAGTCAATTCCAAATCCAGTCTGGAATCAAGTTGACAACCAAGATTTGCCATTGCAAGGATAATCAGATTACAAAAATAGCAGTCCTGTTATTGCTAGTTCCAGTTCAAAGACAATGGAGAATTAAAGGGGTGTGTGTGTGTGTGTGTGTGTGTGTGTGTGTGTGTGTGTGTGTGTACATGCTTAGCAATGCAATGATTTCATCAAAGAGGGGTAAATTCTGTAAAGCCTTGAGTGGCATAAGCCCAGCAGTCATTGAGATCAACTGGTGAAAGGTTCACGTCAAGAAACCAAGCAAGTGTGTATGGGTGTGTGTGTGGGGGGGGGTGTCAAAGCAAGAAATGCTGTCATGCATTGTACACGTTTGTAAAGCACGTAGGTAAGAGGATGTGTCTTCCGCCACCCTTTCTGCTGGCTGCTGCTGACGCCCCGTGGACCTTAACCTTCATGTACACATTGCCTTGCCTCTTTCACTAAGAGTCATGCCACACAGAAGAAGCCAAAACCTGGGGAAACAAGTAGACTCTTCTCCCTCATACCTGGTGCAAGTTGCACTGCTGTCAGAGCCGTGAGGGAGGGCTACCAGCTGCCCACCTTTCCACTGTCCCACAGTTCCCATATCGTGCAGGAGGAGAATGGGGAAAGCATAACCAGAGATGGTCTAAGATTATTCAACGATTGAGGTATGGGAATCTGGAAGAGTTAAATCTCTGCCACGGCGCTTCTTATAACCCTTAGGATGAAAAGAACCCTGCCAAGAAAAGTGTATAATTTGTGCTTCCCTGCACTTAACTGATGTCACATTTTTTATTGGATTATCTTGTATATTGAATATTATAGGAGCACATTTTGAGGAATGCTGCACTAATTGACAACAAAACAAAACAAAAAAAGAACCTCCAAACAAAGTATCACAAGCTGATGGGGCTTAACAAAGTTAACAGAATCTGGTAGGACTGGAAGAGGCTTTTGCACACTTTTGCACAGTTGTATTGCACGATGCACCAGCTGGAAAACTCTGCAGTCAACAAGGAAAAGCTAGCCCCTGCAGAATCATTTCATCTGCTAACATCTCTGCTGATTTCTGGCTCCTGTGTTCCTCCCTCTGAGAGGATCTGCATACTCTGGTCTAATTGAGATTTTGATTGCAAGCCAAGTTAGGATGCTAGGACTCTGCTAGAATCAGCACCAGCGGCTCAGTTCTGGGAAGCAACTCAGCCCTCCACATCCATTATAACCAGTGACTCAGTGGCTGGCTGACTGGTGGAATAACTGCCCATGTGTACATCATGATCTTGTTTTCTAAAACGGAAATCCTGTACACTGGGACAAATCTAGACTTTCCCATTAAAATAATACAGGTATTTTCTTATGCATACAGTGTGGACTAAGAAACTGTATTGAGGGAAAACAAAGGCTGGAATTTTTTCAACTTAATCTATCATGTGAAAACTAAAGTAAGCTACAACTCATCCATTGAACTTAGTGCTCAGGTGTCCTTTAGAAAGAGTAAATAACCCCCTTTTGAGGCACCTGAACTCTAATTCTAACCCCAACCTTAACTCAAAAGCCTTCAAGCTCTGCCCAAGGACTATTAGAAGCAGTGGGGTATATACTCAGAGGCATCATGACCGCAGGTGCTGAGAATCCAAGCTAGTGTCCCTTAGTGTACAGCCTACAATGTAGAGATGTAGTTGTGAAATAAATAGCAAAGTTCAAGCTTTTATTTCTTATTACATATCATAACATGAAAAATGTACATCTTCCAATGTCTTTGAGCTTTGAGCCATACCTCAGTTTGTGGATTGTACAGCGTCTATGTTTCCTATGGACAACCATATTTACTCCAGTTGAGGTTGGTCCCTTTCATGGTGCTATTTTGAATTATTTTTAACTATACTTGGTATGGAAATTTCTAGATAAAGCTTAGAATGGTATTCTTATCTGATTAAGGAAGAATATACAAACACATAGAGTGCTTGGCTGCAAATCTTGCATAATGGCAAAAACAAATACTGTTCTGAAGGAGCAGAGATAAAGAAAAATGGAAAACAAACTTCAAAATGTGTGACAGGGAATAAATTTTCTGCAACAAATATGCTTTCTTCTAAACCTCATATTTATAACTTGAGAAACAAGTTTTATCTCAAATAGAAGCAATATAGCAAATACATTTTACAAGGAAACACATAAACCTATACACAGCAAATTTTAAACTTTATGGGAGTAGTTCCAGAAGCCTGGTGGAAGATGCTGTTGAGTGAAATGAAGGCCTGGGGAAGTATTAATTGGCCCCTCTGGGTCTTCCTTCTGGGAGAAAAAAAAGCATAAGAGACCAGAAAGAGTCTTCCCCAGGCTCATTATACAATTTCTGATCCTGGGTTTTCGTGTCCAACATCATTCTTAGATCTTTATAAAAGGTTTAGTAACTTTTTCCTATTACCAAGCAAGGGTATTAGCCTCTACCTATGAATATCTGTCTCAGCCCAGCATTCAAGACCCTGATTAACCAGCCTCAGCCGCTCAGTACCCACTTTTTCCATAGTATAAAACCTCCCCTCTGTGGGATCTATTCATTCCATCCAATCATGGCTCATTCCCCCTACAATTAGCTCTCTCCATGCATCTGTTTCCCTATGAGGAACAAAATTCCCACCCAGGAGAGGTGTCTGGTATATCATGAAACTTACAAATTCCAAATCAATAGGCTTCAGGTAGGGTTTGATCCAGACAGCTCTTCTGTGTCTATGATGACCTCAGCTGAGTTCTGCTCTAGACTGGCCTCCATCTCTACTGGCTTCTTTCATATAGCAGTTCCTGGCTTCACATCTGCACTCCACACTGATCAAAGAGAGTAGACATTTAGTCACTGTTTCAAGCAAGTTTTCCCTTAAATTAATTGTCAGGGCTTTAATGTCAGGGCAGAAATGACTTTAGTCCAGGAGGTATACATCCATGTCTTCACCTAGGATGGGTACCCGAGCTGATATTGCAGTCTGTTGAGAAGAGGGAGATGCACCTATTGAGAAAAGCAGCTGCACCTGCCTCTCCTTGCATCCTTCTCTCTTCATGTCTCACTTCCCTGCTATTCCTCTTACAGACAGATGTCGCTGAGTAGCTGGAAGTTTTTTGTGTCCCACCCGGTCCCACAGCCGCTCAGATCCAAATATACATACAGAAGCTTATATTAATTACAAACTGTATGGCCATGGCTTATGGCTCAAGCTTCTTGTTAGCTCTTATAACTAAATTCAGCCCATTTGTATTAATCTACATGTCACCATGTGTCCCATGGCTTTATCTGCGTGTCATTACATGTTGCTCCCTGGATGGCAGGATGGTGTCTTCTCCCTCTCTCAACCAGCTTTTTCATTGTAACTGCTGGCTATATTCTAGAAGAGCTGAAATTAATTGATTCCAGTCATTTAGTATGATTCTATTTGAAGTAGACTATGAATTTAACATCTGCCTTACAAATGTTGAGTGTATGCCATACATGACTATTGCTTCCTTCATATGTTTAAAATCTCTCATCAGAATAGGTTGTAATGTATATTTCATATATGGCTCAGGGTGTCTATCATCTGCTGGCCTCTCATGGGTGATGACAGGATAAGCCATTGTATGAGAGCCATCTGAAAATGTTATGACCTGTATGGTCTTGCCCTTCTGCTTATTAGGTCCCTTGTCATCTTTACTGAGAGTTTCTTCCAGGGTTTGCAAACGAGCATCTAGGGTCTATCCCAGTGAGTGAATCTCCTCTCTTGCAAGGCATTCCAGATTTCTCATGGACTCATGCAAACTTTTATGTTCTTCTGAAACATATGATTCCATAGACCTTATTTTATCAGTTAATGATAATTTTTCTTCCTTATAAAGTGTCGGAATAGCAACAACTTCACCCTGGAGAGTTACTGTTCTATCCATTAAGTATTCATATTTATTATCAATAAAAATCAAATCTGGCTATAGATTTATTATTAATGGACTGAAGTTCTTGCAATAAGTTAGCAGATTCCAAATTTAGGAGCCTGTTATGTAAGTCCTTATTATTGCCTTGTAAATCCTGGTTAGCAGATTCCAGAGAAAGAATATTTGTATGTAAGTCTTTATTGCTGTCTTTTAAAGCCTGGATCAGTCCCAATAATGATTCATCTTTGTTATTTTTATTAAATCATCTTTTAGTGCTGTGTGAATTATTATGGTAAATGCCAAAATGGTGCATGCCAGATATGCCCCAGGAAGGTCATATATTTCCAGTAAAATGTCATTCATCATACAGGCAAAATTTTTTTTAATTTTTTAAAAAGATTTATTTATGTATTATGTATACAGTGAGTGTTCTGTCTGCAGGCCAGAAGAGGAGATCAGATCTTATTATAGATGGTTGTGAGCCACCATGTGGTTGCTGGGAATTGAACTCAGGACTTCTGGAAGAACAGCCAGTGCTCTTAACCTCTGAGCCATCTCTCCAACCCAAGTTTTTAAATTTTTATGAAGTAATATTTTCCACCATATTATGAGAAATATTCAAAATTTGTTCATCAGTTTGAAGGTGTAAAATTATCAAGTACTCTTACCTGAAATGAAACATTGGCTTGCTTTTATTACCTTCCCTTTGATAGTTTTTTGGGTGTAGTAGCACTTCAGCCAGCAGGTGTCGCTGGTGTAGCACTAAAGCAGGTCTTGCTGAAGAATTTGGCTGGTGGCAGCTGCAAGTGGGAGTGGAGTGTCCTGTGTGCATGTGTGGAGGAGCAGCAGCAGCATGGTGGCATCAGATCTTCCCACGTCTACCCTGAGTTTCAGGACCCAGCTAGCTCAGTCAGTAGAGAATGAGACTCTTAATCTCAAGGTTGTGGGTTCGTGACCCATGTTGGGCACCAGATGAAGTGGGGATTTAACAAGGCAGCTCCATGTAGTTTATCTGTTAGTTAAAAGGAAGTTTATTTCGGGGTAACTTACAACCAGTAAGGGGTTGGTTACAGGATCTGGGAGAGGCGAGGTTCATTCCAGTGTGGTTCTCTGGAGAACTCTGATTTGGTCTGTGATCCAGCATCCAGGATCACAAGGAGACAAGAGGGCTGGCATGTACAGATCTTGGGTCTTACAGGCTCCCATCTCGGCTACACCCCAGGGACAGGTCATAGGCAGGTGTGGCAGTTACCCACTGTCTCACTAGGGGCAGTGCTTCAAGGTCAAAGCTGGAACAGCTACCCACTACATAGCTTCATTCATTTTTAGTGCTGAATTCATTGCATGCTTTCTCTTTACAGAACCTTCCTCTAGGCATCCAGCTCTTTGCTCTACCCACCCTTTAGCACTCACAAGCTGTACTGTATCACATAGGACCCAGTTATACATATATTTAATGGAGTCTCTTTTGTTTCTGAGTTAAGATTTCATTTGCCCAAAGTTTTTAAAAGTAAAACCTTAGGTCTTGCTTTTTATTTAATATGTTCCCAGTTACCCATAACTTCTAGTATAATACTGGTGTCTGGAAAGCTCCTCAATAAATCCTCAATAAATTGGGGTTCTGATACTAAAGTGACCAACAATCTTGTCCTACTTAAAGATGAAATAAGTGCTGGCCATGCATGTTTACAGTATGATTTTTCACAGGGTGCTTCTCTACCTAGTGAACAATGTGCCTAACTCATGGTTGCATGACTGGTAGGTAAGGGTTCCCTCGTGTGGGAGTCATGTTTAAATTGATAGGAACCCTCGTGCCCTGTCTTAGTTAGGGTTACTATTGTTACAATGAAACACCTTGAACAAAAACAAATTTGGCAGGAATGGTTTATTTGGCTTCCACTTCCTTTTTATTAGTCCATCATTGAAGAAAGTGAGGCCAGGATCTCAGACAAGGCAGGAACCTGGAGGCAGGAGCTGATGCAGTGGTCATGGATGGATGCTGCTTACTGGCTTCTTCATCGTGGCTTCCTCAGCCTGCTTTCTAATAGAACTCAGGACCACCAGCCCAGGAATGAGCTGGGCCTTCCTCCACCAATCACTAACTAAAAAACTGTCTCACAGCTGGATCTTATGGAGACATTTTCTCAGCTGAGGTTCCCTCCTTTAAGATGACTGTAGCTTGTGTCTCATTGACATAAAACTAGCTGGGATATGCCCACTGTCCGATCCTTGTCCAGTCTATGCCTCCCTGAACATCTCTTTTGACGCTGGAAGGACAACCTGTGCTCTCTGTGTTGACCCATGGAGACTCCAGATGGAAGACTCTGGTTCTTCAGATGAAGACTGTAACATCAGCATGCCAACACAATAGAACTTCAAGGATTTCACTTACAGTCCTCGACAAGGTGGGCATCATGAACCATTTATTTGTTGTCAGTTCATGTGGGACAGGAATGGAGCAGAGTCAGCTAATGAAAATAGGGTGTGGTTCACTTGACGTTCATTGCAAATGCCAAAATGGCCCAGTTAAGGAAAGCAACAGAGGCTGGTGGTATAATTCAGTGGTAGAACACACACCTAGCTTATGCTAGGCTCAGGTTTTGACCACCTAGTGCTACAAAAATATAAACTTAAAATACCAGAGAAATCATCAGTCAAGTAGAGACCCCATCCTGCTCACAGGGGAGATGTCAAGTCCAACTTTGGCCACAAAATAGAGCCATTTGGGTGTGTCCTTTTTGTATGTAGACAGTCACCTCTGTGGTGCTTTCCCAACACTATTTGGAACAAGTAAGCAAATAAATGAATGAGTTTGCTCAAAAGCCTTCCACACACACATCAATCTGCAGGGTCAATTTGATTATATTCTTACATGTCCATAATCCTCTGACTCCCTACTGCCAGTAAAGTCAAGTCTAGGATATGTAACCTAGAGATCTGGCAGGATGGCAGTTTTGGAATCACAAACATGCACTGTTTTCACTCCTCTTTTCCCATCATTACCTGTCTCTACGGAGGCACTGAGTGCTTCTGTGTTTTAACGCTTCAGGAATGAGAGGGGATACTGGGAAGAAAACAGGGACAGGAAAGCAGGACTCATTTTTTGTTGTTTCTCAGAGCTATAATTTTGTAATACTCAAGAAGATATCAGATAGCTTTGAAAAATACTGGGGAAACTAGTGTGGAAGAGGGCAATGTTTGTTTCTTTTTCTTTTCTTTTCTTTTTTCTTTTTCTTTTCTTTTCTTTTTTTTTTTTTTTGAGACAGGGTTTCTCTGCGTAGCTTTGGAGCCTTTCCTGGAACTCACTCTGTAGCCCAGGCTGGCCTGGAACTCACAGAAATCTGCCTGGCTCTGCCTCTCGAGTGCTGGGATTAAAGGCGTGTGCCACCACCGCCCAGCAAGCTTGTTTCTAATGGTCACCAACTAAAGAGTTCCCTGCGTTGAAGACAGAGCTTAGACAGAAGGGAAATGGGCGAGAGGAGAGGGGTAGTGTGAACATAAAGGGCCCTAGAAACACAGGCCATCTCATCAGAGGAAGGCAAGGGTAAAGAGGTGAAGCCTGAGTGGCTGGTGGTAGTGTTGGCAGTGGTGCTAAGGCCCTCACCCCCACATAGCATTCACCTTGGGAAGGAGGGGGATGAAAGGGGAGTGGGGACAAGTGTCCACAATGGTTAACACAAAGCCAACAAAAGCAAATTTGTCGTTGTCACTCTTGTATGCAAGAGCTCCAGTATTCGTTGAGCCCTATCTGTTTCATTAGCCTCCTCTTCCACCACCCCTTCACCGGTCAAAGTCTGACCCACAGATGGAGTACGGGCAGGCCTTTTTCCTGCCAATAGCCTTTCCCTATTTAGCCACAACTTTTCCAGTGTTTGAGGGATAGGCAAGTGAGAAAGAGGGAAGGTTGGATCTGAGCACTCACTCATCAGGTACTGTTTTCATTGGATTGCGTTTGACATAGTACTAAGTTTGCCCTTCACAAGCTACTAATGCAGCTCCTGCCATAAAAAGATGAGACTTGTGTTTTGTCCTCAGCTAATTCATGAAGAGACGCATGAACAGATAAGCATGGTGAAGCATCGTCTTTGCTAAAATGAAGCTCTTTCCGAGATATGAAGGATTATGGCAGAGAAGAGAATAACCCCAGGGCTGTGCTCTCTGCTCCACAGGAATGGGTATCACAGGGATGATGAAGGGATGAGAAGCTCTGCAGCCTATGCAGTAGATCCATGGAGCCCAGAAGACACTCTCGGGAATGGCTGACTTCAGTGATCCAGAACTCTGGAAGTCATAATCTTTGTGTCCAGCAGGGGGAAGATGGGGAAGCAACTAATGCTTAGTCATTCTAGGAAAGAGAGAAGGAAAGAAAGAAAGAGAGAGAGAGAGAGAGAGAGAGAGAGAGAGAGAGAGAGAGAGAGAGAGAGAAAGAAAGAAAGAAAGAAAGAAAGAAAGAAAGAAAGAAAGAAAGA
>CABHPH010147713.1:11345-24603 GCA_902168325.1 Peromyscus nudipes | reverse complement strand
AGCTCTTGGGGCTCATAATTTCAACAAGATCCTCACAAGGTTTCCCCTTCCCCTAGGTTCTACAAGAGGTACACAATTGACTGCAGTTGGACTCATAGGTAGTGTAGCTGCCCATGCTTCTCCCAGAGAATGATTTAGTAGTGTAGGGTTTTTGTTTGTTGGTTGGTGATGACTCATCCCTAACAGGCTTGAGGGCCAGCCGGCCCAAACAAGTAAAAAAGATACTTTCTGAGAGCCAACCTGGGTCTGCCTAAGGGCCTTAGCAACAGCAGCTGAAACATGATCTGGAGATGACCTGGACCAATGAGAGGCAGCCATGTCACACAAGCAGATGCATATTCATCAGACCTCCCCCCCAGGGTGGGGTGGAGGGTCTATAAGGGTTGCCTCTTCCTGAATAAACTGAGCTTGTTGTTTCGACCTTCTCCCAGAGTCTGTGTGGTTTGACTCTGTGCCTACTTGGCCCTTGCCCCCAAAGGGGACAACAGCACAGGACCCTGCTACAGTTGGTTTATTTGTTTGTTTGTTTTTGTGAGTGTCCATGTCACAGTTGAGACTCTTTGATGGTACAGCTTGTTTGCAAATTTCCCAGGTGACATCCCACTGTTACCTCTGCCTTTGATTCACCTGTGCTCCTGTTAGCAACCTCAATTACCCCTGGGCTCATGAAGCTGACCTTGAACAGACTCCTTTCTTTGCTCTCTCAATGTTTTCTCTATATGGAGTGAATACACATTTCTTTATATCTTTCCAGGAAAAGTGTTATAACGTATATGCAAATTAAACCCCGTTGCAAACTGTTTTTAGCACTCCATAATTCTCAGTTGGTCCATAGGGCCTCTGTACAACAGCCCAGAAAGCAGAACCTTCGTCACATAGGCACTGACACATGCTATCTAGAGTCAGAGCCAAACCGAGGCTCTCACCTCCAGTTTCCAGCCGGGTGGTTGTGGGTTTTCAAGCTACTCACCACGGCTCATTGTTAAGCTTTCAGGAAGAGTAATCTAGATAGAGCTTCATTTTTAATGCCCTTTTATTTTAGTAACTGGAAAAATAATAAATGCAGGATTTTTCATTTGCATCAGGCATTGAGTTTGATAAAGTGGCTTAAATTAGCAGAAGAATCGCACACCTGTGCCACATTTTCATATCAACCACCTTAAAGACTCTGAGTCAGGCAAGAATTCATATCCAAAATGATCTCTCATTTCATCATGCTCATTGCTATGAAGAAAACACATTGGATTGGAGGAAACAAAAATAAAAATAAAATCAAAGAGGCTGCATTTATGGTGTTTTGCTTACATCTGATTATGCAGCAACTCCCAGGAGACAAATGTATGTCAAATTAGCAATGAATATGCATTAGAACCCATCATAATTCTCGCCTCCCATGTCTAGTCACTGGAAGGACAGGTCATTTCAGACATTCAGTAAAATGCTCCAAATACTGTGTATCAGATGTCTTTGTGGATAAAATTAAAGTCATAGTTGGGAACGTTTGTGACATGCTAGAACTTGGGGTGGGAAAAGCGCAATGCATAAAAAAATGAAGAAAGCTCTGAGATGGTACCATTAAGTTCAGCAGAAAAATCAGACATGGGTAGAACTGTATGTAACACAAAGCATGCAGTATCATCAAATAATATGTCAATATAGTGTCACCTAAATTAATGTCATCTTGATCTGGGCATAATAAAATATGGGGAAAACAGTTGGCAGTATTTTTGGTTTCAGATGGAGGTAACTAATGTCTGTATAGGGAGAATAATGTGAACAGGGAAGCATACCAGGGGATGAGGTAAAGCTAGAGGTAAGAGACAGGGAGATGCTCTGCAGAGATGGTATGGAAGATGGGCATTCTAAGAGGAGGGTATGGAATGTAGGGACAACAAGGTCAGAGGTGCTTAGTAAGGGACTGCTCCATTTCCTAAGAGGGGGGAAAACAGATTAAAAGTCAAGGATCAGAGTCACGCATTTTGGGAGTTTCTGGGAGTCTTCTCCCTATTGGACTGCTGGAGATCCAGACTGGCTTTGGATGCCATGGATGCCTATACAGCAGCTTTTCTTCCCTTACTAGCAAACCCTGATATATGTATGTATGTATGTATGTATGTATGTATGTATGTATGTATGTATGTATATATGTATGTATTTTTGGATAGCTCCTTTTCCAACTTCAGGAGGTGAATTAGTCCTAATTCAAAACAGAAGTCCCTAAAGTCTGGTCCACAAGCCCTCAGGAGTAGCTGAACTCTGTTCCGGGAGCCTACAGGAAATTAACTATTTCATAGAAACACTGGGACATTGTCATTTGTCTTCTTTACTGTGATGCAAAATTCAGCTGTGGTCAAAAATGCTTGTGCTTTAGGATGACCAAGGAAGGGTATTCAGTAGCATCAGGAGCCAAGTCAACTTCATCAACACACACCGGAAAAAAAGTAACAAACACTGTTAGTAATGAACTGTCTCTGTCCAGTCTTCAGCCTGGGACACACATTGTCTAAATGTTTGATATGATAGATTAAGAAGCGCACATGAGGCACTTGGAGATGCACCGAAGGACCATGGCTCTGTCAAGGAAAGGAACTGTGCACTGGTCTGAGTTTGAGTGAAACTAGTCACTTCCATCAGGTGGCATCCTTCTCTCTCAAAAGAATGGCTGATGAGCCATGGCTATTCGGACTTGGGTATTTGGCAGGCAGTACGAACCTCTACTCAAACACTGAGGTGTTTGCTACCCGTGTTAGAATATAGCTCTCAGATGGAAATTAGAATGTGGGGAATTTAGTCCGCTGCTGCAAGTTTGGTGTCTTCCCAATATGTAATGACTCCGGTGGTGAGAACAGAGGTGACAGTGGTAAACATGTTTTTAATTCTTTTACATTAATTTATTTATTGTGAGTGGAGGTAACAATCTGAAACCAATGTAAGTCAGATTAAAACCCTAATATTTTGAAGTATCATTATTATGATATTTCTTTCTAGTCTTCTTACTTCATCATTACATGGAATACTATTGTCTTTCTCTACATACAAACACACAAATGTATGTGCGCACATGAGCATGCGTGTGCACGTGCGTGCGCGCGCGTGCACACACACACACACACACACACACACAGAGTCAGCCATCTCACTAGCCCAATGAACATGGATTTTTACATCATAAAATGAAACATAAATTTTGAAGCTCTGTATAACTCATCGAACTGACTGCTATCAAATGAAATAAGTGAAATCACAAAATCAAGATGGCCTTAAATGATAAAAAGACTTGAGAGGTGGCTAATAAAACACAGTCAGACAGTATTTATTGACATAATTTCAGATTCTACATTGAAATGAACTTTTCAAAATTTATCACTTGTTGAGTAAGGATGATTCACCAATATTGGGGGGGAGAGCCATTAAATACACTGAAGCTGAGTTCTCTTCATGTACTTGAACAAAATCAACACATAGCCATAGTTTGAATACAAGGGCAAATATGAGCCTCCAGTTTTCCTTTAACAAGTCAGAGACTGAAGAACTTTAGAAAAACACTGGCCACATCATTCTTGCTAAGTCTGTTTTTTTAAAATTATCTATAATAAATAATGTTTACATGTATTTTGGGTATGATTAGTGATTAAATATATAACTATCATCCATTTTAAAACTTAATTTATTTTTGACAATTTCTTAGGTGTACACTCCTTGCCATATTCAACTACTCTACCCTCTGCCATCGCCCTCTTCCCCACCCAAATCCCCTGCCCTAGTTAGCTTTAACTGTAAACTTAACAGGCTTGCAGTCAAGGCTGAGCAGAAAGCCTTCATTGGGGAATTTCCTGGATCAGATTGGCCTGTGGCCACTTCCCTGGGGATTGTCTTCATTGTTAGGTGATATAGGTGGGCCCAGCCTGCTAATGGGATGGATACAATACCATCTCTAGGCAGGTGGTCCAGGGTATGGACAGGAGTGCTAGCTAAGCTTGAGTCAGGAAGCAACATTCCTCCATGGCTTCCGCTTTAAGTTCCTGCTTGAGTTCCTGACTGAATTCTGTCCGTGCTGGACTGTAATCTGAAAGCTACAGTCAACTTTTTCCTTCCCTAAATCACTCTAGGCTAGAGCGTTCACAGCAAGAGTCAAAACCAACAAGTTCCCTACCAACAAGTTCCCTCCCACCTTCCTGCCTTTCTTTTTTATATGACCTTTCGTCTGGTTTGGTGGCCCACCACTAAGTTTAACCAGAGCTGCCTGAGAGGATATGGTTGTAAACATAACCACTAAAGCATGGGTAACTCACTAGTAGAGACACCATTAAAGACAATGACACAAGCAGCCATCAACTGTCAGTAGCTCTATAGGGAGGGACCAGTACCCAGGAGCCCTAAAAGGATCCCTCATGATCGAATCTTGATGGGTCCAGTCTTTGCAAATTCTGTGCAGATCACTGAAGTTGTTGAGTTCATGAGTAAAAGAGCCATGTCATGCCCAGAAAATATCATTTCATGGCCATCCACCCCGTTTTCCAGATATTGCATTATTTCAGTCTCCTCTTTTGCGGTGTTTCCTGAGCCTTAGAGAGGCATGGTCCCCTTAGATGGTCCATTGAGGGGTGATCACTTAACAGTAGCTTACCGTTAACACTGAGATGATCTACAAGTCTCTGTGTTAATCACTTGTGGTGGTTTGAAAGAAAATGCCCCCCAAAGGGAGTGGCAATACTATAAGGTATGGCTTTGTTGGAGAATGTGTGGTCTTGTTGGAAGAAGTGTGTCACTATGTGGGCAGACTTTGAGGTCTCATATATGCTCAAGCCACGCCCAGTGTTTTAGACCACTTCCTGTTGCCTACGCCAGCTGTAGAACCCTTAGCTACTTCTCTAGCACCATGTCTACCTGCACGCTGCCTTGCTTCCTGCCATACTGATAATGGAATAAACCTCTGAACTGTGAGCAAGCCACCCCAATTAAAGGTTTTCCTTTATAAGAGTTGCTGTGGTCCTGATATATTTTCACAGCAATAGAATATTAACCAAAACAGAAACGGTGGATTCATGCCTAGAGCTTATGCCCACCCCAGCCACAGCCTTTGTTCAGGTCCACAGTACCAGGCACAAACTCCCCCTTGTGTGGCAAGCCTCAGATGTAAGCAGAATCAGTTGGGCTTTGTGTAGGGTGAGTAGTCAGAATCTAGCTGCATTCTTCTGTGTGAAGCTATCAAGTTTGTCTAGGACCATTTGTTGAAGGCACCCCACCCTCTTTTCTCCTCTTTTCTTGGCCTTTGTCAAGAATCGAATGGCTGTAGGAGTATGGGATTATAACTGAGTTTTCAAAGCTATTCCATTAACCAGTGTGTCTGGTTTTATGCCAGTACTAAGCTGTCTTTCTTACTATGGCTTTGGAGCATAACTTGAAATCAGGACTAGTGATACCTCTTTCAGTGTTTTTAGTGTTCAGGATTATTTTGTCTATTTGGAGTCTCTTTTGTATACAATGAGTTTTAGGAATTACTTTCAATTTCTATGAAATACTGCACTGGAATTTTGATGAAAATTTAAAACTGTAGCTTGCTTTTGGTAGGAAGGTCATTTTCATATTGGTCCTACTAATTCATGAGCATGGAGGTCTTTACATATTCTAAAGTCTCTTTCAATTTTTTTTTTTTTTGGTTTTTCGAGACAGGGTTTCTCTGTGTAGTTTTGGTGCCTTTCCTGGAACTTGCTCTGTAGCCTAGGCTGGCCTTGAACTCACAGAGATCCACCTGCCTCTGCCTCCTGAGTGCTGGGATTACAGGCGTGTGCCACCACCACCCGGCTTTTAGTTCATTTTTCAAAAGATGTATTATTTTTATGTGCACTGGTGTTTTGCTTGCATGTATGTCTGTGTGAGAATGCCAGATCCCTTGGAACTGGAGTTACAGATAGTTGTGAGCTGTCATGTGGGTTCTGGGAATTGAACCTGGGTCCTTGGGAAGAGCAGCCAGTGTTCTTAATCACTGTACCATCTCTCCAGTACCTCTTAGTTCAGTTTTTGACTCATATGAAGCCCTTAATAAAAGTGAACAATTATTGTAGGCTTGTGAAGATTAGTGAAGATAAACCACAGACAGAGCTCGGGCCCATTTATGCATGAAAAATTTGGGTAGGAAGACTTTCTCAAGGACATGTACATATGGAACAGCCACACAACACACACTGGAGCCTATTTTGTCTCCATATTTTTGCTACTTTGAAATAATTGGATAAGTGTGCTTTAATTTGCTATTCGGGTGACAAGTAGGATCAATAACTCTACATGGCAAAAAAAGAACTTTTAAGGTATTCACATTTTCTGAATTTTCACTTCCCATATTACTTAAACCAAGAAACTCAAATGTATAAACTCTCCACAGTGTCAGGGAGCAGGCAACTGTTTTCTGTCTGTAACACAGCTCCCCTGAGGTACTGTTACATTTCAACTTATAAATCATTTCAATTTATGCTGAAAAGGCATTTGACAAACTGCAGCATGACTTTATGATAAAAGTTCTGGAGACTTTAGAAATAGATGGAATACACCTCAAGATAAAAAAGTCTATGTACAACACACCTATAGCCAACATTATATTAAATAGAGACACTGAGAACATTTCCTCTAAAATCAAGAATGAGACAACCCACTCTTCCCTCTCACACTGTTCAAAGTCTTAGCTATAGGAATTAGACAAGAGAAAGACATAAAGGGAATTAAGAATTGGAAAGAAAGCATTCATACTATCCCTATTTATAGATGGCATGATTCTTTACCAAAAAAGACCTTATTGATTCTACTAGGAAACTCTTAGACCCTTATAAATACAGTAAACAAACTGTATTTATATAGGATACAAACTCAATGTAAAAAAAAAGTCAGTAGCCTTCATTTATAGCAACAATGTACTCTCAGAGAAAGAAATTATGAAAAGTATTCCATTTACAATGCAAATCCTGAAAAAGGAAATCACAGAGTATGTTAGACAGTAGAAAGACATCCTATGCTCCTTGACTGGCAGAATTAATATGGTAAAAATATCTATACTACTAAAATTGATTTAAATTTAGTGCAATACTTAGCAAAATTGTGACATCATATTTTACATGTTTATAAAAGAAGCAGTGCACAAATTCGTATTGAACCACAAAAGACCACAAATAGCCAAAGCATTCCTAAAGAGTGAGAACGATGCTGTAGGTAGCACAAAATTTCAAATTATGCCAGAGAGCTATAGGGATAAAGATGGTCTTTACGGTACTAGCATAAAAATAGGAAGACCAATGGAACAGAAAAGTAGATCTATAAATAAAATAATTTTGCTTAATTTTTGACAAAGGCAGCAAAAACATACGTTGAGTAAAAGATGGCATGTTCAGCAAATAATGCTGGCAAATCCAGATGCCTACCAAGAAGAATGGAATAGATTATCTTTCACGCCGTACAAAAATCAATTCAAAATGGATCAAAGACCTTCATTTAAAACCTGAAACACTAAAACTTCTAGAAGAAAACATAGGAGATGTCAATATATGGGGCAGGGGGAGACATGTGCAAGAACTTTATGAATAGAACACCAACAGCATAGGAACTAACTCCAGTATCAACAGACGGGACGACATGAAAATGAAAGTTTCTGTACGGGAAAGGAAATAAGCAAACAGATAGCTCACACAATTGGAGAAAACCTCCACCAGCTATACTTCAGACAGGGGTTAATATCCAGACTTTATAAAGAATTGCAGAAATTGAATATCAATAAATTAAACTCCCAATCAACAAATCGACAAATGAACTAAACGGATACTTTTAAAAAAAAGTAACACTTGTTAGGAGCATTTTTGCACTGTTTTTTATTTTACATGTTCTATGTTTATAAAGAAAAACAAGAGCAGTCAAGTGCACTGAATAGTTTCCATCCACAACGTGTTGTCTGTTTTATGTACTATGTCTGCTGCCTCCCCCAAGATCATCACTTGTGATGTATGGCAATGCATGGTACTTAACAGATCAAGAGATTCAATATGGGCGTTTAATAATAAATCCATGGTCCAGGACGGGGGGATTTTCTTACAACCCTTCTCCCCAAAAAGCTATTAATAAAAGTAACTCAGAGGATATATTTCTACTAAACTAAGATTCCTGGGATGTCAACCCTTCCCTGACTCATGCTGAGCCCTTTATCCCCACTGAGAAGGTCTGGGGTGATTGATGAATCCTGCCAAGAGACTGTCAGACACTTCGCCTTGTGCCATTATGTGCATTTCATCCACTGTAAACTTTAATGGGGGGCTCTCTCAGGCTCTACCTAGAAGTGCCCATGTTTAAAGGAGGCCTTTCAATTTAATAGCTCTGCAATTTGAGTCCCCTTTCTGTGTCAGTCGTGAGGTTGCTTAGTGAGAATGGTAACAGACATTCACCTCTCATCATATCTAATATCCAATCCAAACCCAAGCCCACTGAATCCTGTAAACTCAGACTCTAGAAATGGAGTCTAGAAAGCTGGTACTGACATCATTGTTGCTGGTCGCGGTTCGTCTGGGAGCCCTCCATAATTCAAAGACAATGTTGAACTCATCTGACCCAGAGGTACAGTCAGTAATCATTTCACTGCTTGCATGGAACATAATGAACAAGTGGGGTTTTCTGTCAAACCATGGCTAATGATTCCAAAAGAACTGCATCTTGTTCTAAAGCTCGAGAGACTCTTGAGTTTATATCAAAGGACAGATCCAGACGAGAGAGTTGGAAAGTAAAAGGTGTTGCCATTGAGTGTCCAGAGCTCAGCCAGCTGTCGTGAGCAAATTGTTCATACTTTGGGAATTTTATCTTTAATAAAACACACAAAATAATTCTTTCATTTAACAATCTATAAAGTCAGATTTTGACAAATGCACATGCACTAAAATTTATTCAAAGTATCGATGAAACTCAAAGCATGCTCATGGCTCAGCAGTTAAGAGCACACACCGCTCTTTTAGCAGGCCCAGGTTCAGTTCCCACTACCCACATCTGATGGCTCTTAACTGCCTGTCACTCCAGTTCTTGGGGATTTAAGTTCTAGTTCAGAGTAGCAGCCATGAGGGTACCTGAACTTTTTTCTGGTCACTGTGGGTGCCTGAACTCATGTGTGCACATATGCTCGCACAAATACACACATAAAACTTGAAAATAAAAATAAATCTTTAAAAATATAACTAACTAACTAACTCAATAAATAAATAAAAGCATGTTCATCGTTATTTCTGGGGACTGGGAATGAGTTTCCCTGTTCCTTCTCTTGGCCTGCCTTGTCATGTCTTTAGAAAGGTCAGAAGTTCTTGTGTCCTGGCATTAAATTTCCAGTCTTGTTTAGGCCTCAGTGACAGCTGTAGGTTCTGCTAATTGAGTCCACCTTGAATAATTGACTTGTCGCCTGGGGCAGAGGGGAGGGGACGTATTCATGTTTCCACTAGAGATTCCCTCAAAATGCAATCCCAGTCACAAGAGAAGACACTGATCATTTGTGTCCCCAGAAGCAGAAGGTGACGCTGGAGGTAGCCACACTTCCCCCTGTACTTGAATGTACAATTTTCCCCTAGGCCAAAAGAAATTGTTCTCTGGCTACACATGCCACCTGGAGAACCTTTGAGAAATAATTTTGCTTTCAAAATCTCTACTTTACCTAAAGAAAAAACTTGCTTCCCAAGGACTAGACCCAGAATGATTGGGAGGAATGTATGTTTGAGTTCTCCCTTGCTTAGAATTACATTTAAAAGAAAGCATTTTTATCTAGGCAAATTTAAATAAAGTTTAAAGAATCCCAGAGGCCAAGGACTTTACCCAAAATGAAAATGACTCTTGTGTGCACACTGTCTCTCCACCTGTTGACACAAATCAACCGTGTTTTCGCCCTTCTCATGGAAAACCATCCCTAAATGTATAAAAGCCCTAACCCGCCGTGAATTCAGCTGAGGTTGGAGCTTTGGGGGAAGAAGGAAGCAGGCAGAAACAGTCAGAAACTCCATAA
The DNA here is from genome assembly GCA_902168325.1 of Peromyscus nudipes. Lineage (NCBI taxonomy): Eukaryota > Metazoa > Chordata > Mammalia > Rodentia > Cricetidae > Peromyscus > Peromyscus nudipes. The sequence goes on along the minus strand of CABHPH010147713.1, from coordinate 14,594 downwards.
GGGGAACATGCTTTTCCTTCTGCCAAGCTTGGTAATCTCTGCAGTTAAATGGGCAAGGCACACTTTGCCCCATGATGAAAACATGCAGTGAATTTGAACATTTCTGCATGGATCACCTGACTCCAACTGGTATTTCTAAGCCCTCCATGGATAGCACGTTTGTGTTAATGGACACCTGCATTTGACTCTAGTGATCTACATGCCTCAGAAGGCAAGCTGGGAATTCTGTTTCTAAATGCTTCAGTTAGTAACAGAATCAGGAGACTTTCTTCCAAGGAAAGAGCGCTTTAGATTGACATGTGAAACAGTTAAGAAGAAGTTTCTGAGTACAGACATAGCTAGAAACAAAAAGCAAACGATTCTCAAGGAAGAAAAAACAGATTTTTAAAAAGGATACACATCTTTGAAGAAATGGCAAAGGTCTGGGACTGGGGCAGGAAATATTCGAAAGGAACATAGAAAATTTCTTAGCAACAGATGAGGAAATGCTAAAATACAAAACAAAGTAGACATGTGTGCTGGCTAGTTTTATGACGACACAAGCTATAGTCATCTGAAAGGAAAGAATCTAAACTAAGAGAATGACTCCATAAGATCTTCTTAATTAGTGGTTGATGTAGAAGGGCCCAGTCTGTTGTGGGTGGTGCCAGCCCTGGGCTAGTGGTCCTAGGTTGTATAAGAATGCAGTTAAACAAGCCATGAGGAGCAAGCCAGTAAGCAACACTCCTCGATGGCCTCTGCATCGGCTCCTGCCTCCAGGTTCCTGTCTTGTTTGAGCTCCTTTCCTGATTTCCTTCAATTATGAATATGGAAGTGTAAGCCAAATAAACCCCATCTCCCCAAGGTGCTTTGGTCATGGTTTTTCGTCACAGCAATAGTAATTCTAACTAAGACAAAACAGAACACCAGAAAGAATGGGACCTACCAAAGGGGCACAGCAGCCTACCAGAATCTTCCAATGGTCCAAGTTGGCACAACTTTCAAGAAATACAGTATATAGGATTATAACCCAAGGGAGAAAATGAATACCTTTGTATCTGTCCTGATAAAAATATGAAATTGAGTAAAGAAATAAGTAAATGTGGAGAGAGAAAGAGAGAGAGAGAGAGAGAGAGAGAGAGAGAGAGAGAGAGAGAGAGAGAGAGACTTCTTGTTCTAAAGAATTCCAAATGAAAGGAGAAGCAATCTCATGCTTCCTGGGCCTTAGTGCTCCACTCTGAAAGCCAACTCACTCACCATTTAATGCACCAAGGGGGAAATGGCTTGAGTAATGATGGTCTATCTGGTAAACCCATCCCATCTCAGGCCTTAACAAAGGGAGTGCTAAAAAGTGAAGGTGTCTTGCCAAAAATGTCTTTCTTCTAGTGGACAGCAAGTGGACGGACCCACATGAGGCACTCTGATTTCTGCTTCTAAACAAATCTTTTTATTAGACAGCCCTCAGCACATGTAGTCATTCAACAAGCATTTAGGGCACTACAGTGTTCCAAGAGTGATTCTAGGCAGTCGAGGGTGCAGCTGAGGACAAGGCAGACATCCTCTGATGGCTCTTTCCTTCCAGGAGGAAGCAGCAGGCTACAAGGTACCCCATCAGTCACTGACCATCCCTCCAAACCACCCTCCCCAGCCATGACGCTTCCCCTTCCACCTGCATCCACTCTTCTCGGTTCATACTCATTGCTGTCTGTAGGCAACTGGATGTGATCTATCATTCACTTCTTGAATTTAAAGTATGAACCTTTGTGCTTTCTTTGTAAACAATTTCGGGGGAGGGACTGCTTTTTTTTCTCATGGGAAATGGGAACAAGAAGGAGCTGTTGAATTCACAATCTAACTTAATTGTTCTTCCAGATGAAGAAATGGGTGAAGGTAAATAACCAACATGGTCAAAACCTGGATCCTCAAACCAGCTGTTGCTGCTTCCTTCCGTCACCTCTATATACATATATGCACATGGAATTATACCTGATAAAATTTACATATAAGACAAGTAACGTAACCATGAGATTAAAAATATGTAAGTATGTTTAGAGATATAAAATCTACAAAGGCATGCCTTCATTCTGACATTCCACAGGGTATCTGTGTGGACATTCCACCTCTGAAGAGCTCCGGGGAAGCATGCCAGCCAGCATCACCTCTACCTAGACGTTCAAGCAGTGCTGGTTCCTGCCGAGCCTCTTCCTGCCTGTCAGCAGAGCAGTGAGGAGCCAGACATTGAGCAGAGGAGTTGATAAGGGAATTCTCAGACCATAAACAAAGTATTCTGCGTATTTCCCTTTTAAAATGTTGTGACACCGTTTCTGTGGCAGGAGTCTTCCCTATGATTGCCAGTAATTCAATTATTTCACCATGTTTTACAGCAGCAAGCAAATGTAGGAGCTAACAAGAGGAAGCGCTGGAACACGCTCCGAAATCGCTCACCTTGCAACGCTTTAATCAATTACAGCACTGAGGGCGGGCATGGTTAGCAGGGCCTGGTGCCTCCGACCCCCTGGCCTCTCTTAATACCTGATGCTATTTTATCTCAGAATCTAATTTGGATTTGCCAGTAATTAAAATGCACCAATCTGTGTCCACTATTAACTTCGCCTCTCCCTTTCTGGGCCCTGAATCTCTCCTTTGAAAAGCTCTCCGCCACAGTGAAATGTCAATGGCGATTTTGGACATTCAGATGTGTGTAGCCTTAGCAACAGAAAAAAAAAGGTGTCATATCTCATGATCCCATTTTAGAGATAGAGATGAGGAAATAGCCAGTCAGCTAATACGTGTTTCATGATAAAAACAGATACTAAGATGGAAATAAACTAATGTAAGACACATCTAAATAACACATTTACATGCATGAGAACTGATATTTGTGAAGACTGTGATACCGTGAAATGTAGGGGAAGACACAAATGATGCAGCCCTCTTTTTATCTTAGTTTCGGGTTCCATGGCACCTAGTACCTTTAGTCAACCAGTCTAAAAGCACTATGTGGGCAAATTCTTGAAATAAATAATCACCAAGTCCTTAATTGTGTGCCACTGAATATCTGCTAAAGTATTTGCCTATCCTGTTCATCCTCTCCAGGATGTGAATCACTGTTTTGTCCAGAATATCCATCCTAAGGCCCATTAGTCACTTCCCAGACTGCCTAGCCTGACGTTGAGAACTCACGATCAAGGAAGGTTTTTAAAATAGGTATGTGTCTTTGTCCGTGTGTGTGTGTGTGTGTGTGTGTGTGTGTGTGTGTGTGTGTGTGTG
>CABHPH010147712.1:22974-53496 GCA_902168325.1 Peromyscus nudipes | reverse complement strand
AACAACAACAACAACAACAACAACAACAACAACAATATTTTGGCATAGCAGCATAGGCTGAATTTCCATGTAGTTGCTGAGAAAGCTGAAAAAGAAAGAAAATTTAAAAAAAAGAAAAGATAAAGACACAGCTCCTTTAAGATGCACTGCTGCTCAGCCACCAGCACTAAATAAAATGGCAAGCTAAGTAAAAACCATGGGCAAAAATGCAGGTACCAGCTCCCTATAGCTAGGAAGGTTGAATGCAGTTTTTGGTCACGAAACTCTGACCAGACCATGAGCTTTAGGCTTGGCTTTCCTAACACGAGGAGCAGGTGGGGCCAGCTACCATAGCTAAGCAGAGGTCCTAGCCTCACCACTTAGCAGTTTTTTGCTCATGCAGACAAAAAAGGCTAAAAGATACACAATAACAGAAGTCCAGATGGAAAATTTTCTAAACAGGTTCCCGTGTGTTTTACAATGTGTATAGGCTTAAGAAAGAAAGAAAAAGGGTATGGACAGTCATAGAAATAAATATTTTAAAAATAATAAAGTATTTAAAGAGAGAAGTAAAATAATAAAAAAGAATAAGCCACAGAAGATGGGAAATACACAGGGAGTCTGGATCCTATATATTATAGTGTTGATTTTGAATTTTTTAATTTTTTATTAAAAAAATTTCTATTCATTTTACATACCAACCATAGATTCCCCTGTCCTTCCTCCTCCCACCACCCATTCTTCCCCCTAACCCACTGTCAATTCCCACCTCCTCCAAGGCAAGGTCTCCCATGGGAGTCATCAGAGCCTGGTACATTCAGTTGAGGCAGGTCCAGCTCCTCCTCCATACACCAAGGCTGAGCAAGGTGTCTCACCATAGACACTAGGCTACAAAAAGCTAGCTCATGCACTAGGGACAGGTCCTGATCCCACTGCCTAGGGGCCCCCTATACAGTTCAAGCTAAACAACTCTTTTGCTTATCCAGAGGCCTAGTCCAGTACCATGGGAGCTCCTCAGTTATTTGTCCACAGTTCATGCATTTCCATTAGTTTGGCTAGTTGTCTCTGTATTTTTTCCAGTCATGGTCTCAATATCCCTTGCTAATAGAATCCCTCCTCTCTCTTGCCCATTGGACTCCTGGAAGCTCTACCTGGGACCTGGCCATGGATTTCTGCATCTGCTTCCATTAGCCACTGGATGAGGGTTCTATGATGACAGTTAGGATATTCAGCCATCCAATCACCAGAGTAGGCCAGCTCAGGCACCCTCTTGAATATTGCTAGTAGTCTATGGTGGAGTCATCCTTGTGGATTCCTGGGAACCTACCTAGCACTCTGCTTCTCCTTATTCCTGTGGTGTAGGGGGTAATAGAAGGTAAAGAATGGGGCATGGGAACATAAGGAAATGGGAGGGTTGAGCTGGAACAGGGACAGAGTGGGAGAGCAAGGAAAGAGATACCATGATAAATGAAGACATCATGGGAATAGGAAGAGGCAGGGTGCTGGGAAGGCTCTCAGGAACCCACAAGGATAACCCCACCTTGGACTGCTGGCAGTGGTCCAGAGGCTGCCTGGTCTGGTCTACTCTGGTGAACAGTCTAGTGAATACCCTAACTGTCATCATAGAGTCTTTGCCCAGTGACAGATGGAGGCAGATGCAGAGATCCACAGCCAACCACCAGGCTGAGCTCCAGGAATCTAAATGATGAGAGAGAGGAGGAATTCTACAGGTGGGGGACATGGAGATCATGATGGGAAGACATGTAGAGATGACTGGTCACACCAGAGGAAGCCCATGAACTGTAGACTAGTGGCTGTGGAGCCCCCATGAGACTGGACTAGGCCCTCTGGATACAGAAGATGGTTGTTTGGCTCAAACTGTTTTGGGGGCACCCAGGCAGGGGGATTGGGATCCATCTCTGATGCATGGGCAGGCTTTTGTGAATCCAGTGCCTGTGGTGTGACACCTTGCATAGCCTTGGTGCAGTGGGAAGGGACTTGGACCTGCCTAGGCTCAGTGTGCTGGGCTCTGCTGACTCCTCATGGGAGACCTTGATTTGGGAGATGTGGGGATGTGAGGTGGCTTGAGAGAGAGGGCTGGGGGGTGGGAGGAGGGAGAGGTGGAATCTGTGGGTGGTATGTAGAGTGAGTAGAAAATTTCTTAATAAATCAAAATGAAAACAAAATGAATAAATGGTGCCTCCTGAAACTGAGAAGATTTTCTGGGGCAAAGGACATGGTCAGTAAGACAAAACGACATCCTACAGAATGGGAAAAGATCTTCACTAACCCCACATCTGACAGAGGGCTGATCTCCAAAATATATAAAGAACTTAAAAAGGTAGAAATCACAATACCTAACACTCCATTTAAAAAATGGGCTACAGAGCTTAACAGAGAATTCCCAACAAAAGAATAAAAGAATCTCAAATTGCCGAAGACATTTAAGGAATTGCTCAATATCCTTAGTCATCAGGGAAATGCAAATCAAAATGACTCTAAGATACCATCTTACATCTGTCAGAATGGCTAAGATCAAGAACACTGATGACAGCTTATGTTGGAGAGGATGTTGAGCAAGGGGAACACTCCTCCACTGTTGGTGGGAATGCAAACTTGCACAGCCACTCTGGAAATTAGTATGGCACTTTCTCAGAAAATTGGGAATCAGTCTTCCTCAAGACCCAGTTATATCACTCTTGGCATATACCCATAGCAGCATTATTTGTAATAGCAAGAACCTGGAAACAACCTAGATGCCCCTCAACTGAAGAATGGATAAAGAAAATGTGGCACAAATACACAATAGAGTCCTACTCAGCAGTAAAAAAAATTATGAAATTTACAGGCAAATGGCTGGAACTAGAAAAATATCATCCTGAGTGAGATAATCGAGACTCAAAAGGATAAACATAGTATCTGCTCACTCATAAGTGGATACTAGATGTAAGGCAAAGGATAACAAGACTTCAACCCACAGCTCCAGAGAAGCTAGCTAACAAGGAGGACCCTAAGAGGGACACATAGATTACTCAGTGAAGGAGAAACAGATAGGTATACATGAGCAAACTGGGAGTGTGAGGGGTTAATAGAGGGCAAAGAATGGGGGATGAGAACATAAGGAAATGGGAGGGTCTAGCTGGAACAGGGACAGAGTGGGGGAGCAAGGAAAGACAACGTGGGAATAGGAAGAGGCAGTGTGCTGGGGACATTCTCAGGAATCTACAAGTTTGACCCCACCTTGGACTATTGGCAATGATCAAGAGGATGCCTGGACTGGTCTACTCTGGTAACCGGTCTAGTGAATACCCTGTTATCATAGAGCCTTCATCCAGTGACTGATAGAAGCAGATGCAGAGATCTACACCCGGGTGCCAGGCTGAGCTCTGGGAATACAATCAATGAGAGAGAGGAGGGATTCTGTGGGCAGGGAACATTGAGATCATAATGGGAAAACATGCAGAGATGACCAGCCATAGTAGTGGAAACTCATGAACTGTGGATTAATAGCTGTAGAGCCCCTATAGGACTAGACTAAGCCCTTTGGATATGGGAGACAGTTGTTTAGCTTGAACTGTTTGGGGGGCCTCCAGGCAGGGGGATGGGATCCTTCCCTGGTGCATGGGTGGGCTTTTTGGAGCCCAGTGTCTAGGGTGTGACACCTTGAACAGCCTTGGTGCAGGGGGGAAAGGCTTGGCCCTGCCTCAGCTGAGTGTGCCAGGCTCTGCTGACTCTCCATTAGAGATCTTGATTTGGAAAATGTGAGGATGGGGGATGAGTTGGGAGAAAAGTTGCGGGGTAGGAAGAGGGAAGAAGGGTGAATCTGTTGTTGGTATATAAAGTGAATAGAAAATTTCTCAATAAAAATAAATAAAAAAACAGGCTAATAGTTATTCATAACAATCAAATTTGTAGTTATTCTAAGTGTGCTTTCAAGATCATATAGAGATATATTTTAGATAAATGGCCTTGAAAAACTTCAAAGACCTATAGAGTATGGCATTTAAAATGCTGTTAACTTAAGGTTTTTCATGACAATGAGACACATCTGCTCCTGGCAGCACCAATTTACTTCAGAGATGATGGCCATTGAAGAAACTCCTTATGGAGTTTTCTTTCATTGTGGCCAGGTTAGCCACTGGGCAAAGAAAATGCTCTTGCCTTTGACTGCTGACAATGTGCTATGTAGACTGGACATGCAGGACACAGAGGATAAAGACAGTTGAACTTTGCCAAAAGAAGGCAGAATAGTCCTTAGAGATTCCTGCTTCGCAGAATAGTCTGCCAGTTATTCCATAGGACACAAAGGGAAGCAACTAATGAGCTTTGCCAATACAAGGCACAAAAGTCATTCAAATTTCCTGCTTCACTGAAAAGTTTGCTAGATATTTTGGGTCTGTAGGCTGAAGATGGATGCCCCAATGTTACAGAGGAACTTTGGGTGATTGTCCAGGCAGTCAAATGTCTCTGTTATTAGATAATATTGCATCCCTCTGGGTCTCTGATGGATTTGAAGACTAGATAGTTATAGTTGCAGTTTTCTTTAGTTATGATAGAATGTAAATTAGGTGTAAAACTTTGGATTTACTAAGATAGGATAGATAATGCAATATTTTCTCTGAATACGTTAACTACAAATGGACAGAATATTGTAAATGTAAGTCTTGATAACTGTTTTTGTTGTGTATGGTTTTACTATGTTAAAGTTAAAATTTTCTATTTAGACAAAAATGGGGAAATGGTGTAGAATATTATTTTAAGATGTGTTACATTGTTTATGCTGTGGAACATTTGTTTAACGATGCAAAGATGTGTTGCATTCTTTTACGTTGCATTTGCTTATCTCTGTGAAGCTATGTTACTGTCTAAAATACCTGAGGATCTAATAAAGAGCTGAATGGCCAATAGCAAGGCAGGAGAAAGGATAGGTGGGGCTGTCAGGCAGGGAGAATAAATAGAAGAAATCTTGGAGAAAAAGAAGAAAGAGCAAGAGATCAATGAGAGGTGGATGCCACGGGCCAGCCATTTATCCACACAACTAGCCACAGAATAAGAGTGAAAGTAAGATATACAGAAGTAAGAGAAAGGTAAAAGCCCAAAGGCAAAAGGTAGATGGGATGAATTAAGTTAGAAAAGTTGGCTAGAAACAAGCCAAGCTAAGGCCAGGCATTTATAATTAAGAATAAGCCTCCTGTGTGATTTATTTGGGAGCTGGGTAGTGGGCCCCACAAAGGCCAAAGAGCAGAAGAGTAGAAAAAATTACAAACCACACTGGCTGGCTAAAACAAATTCTTATTATTATATATATCATAGAAAGGATCTTTACTTTCTTTTAAAACTTCAGAAGTCGTGTCTTCACTGTCAGCATTTCTCTCAGCATTCTCATCTCCCAAGCTCCTACACAACAGCTCATTATTTTCTGAGCATTCAACAACTTTTTCTGCCCCAACCTGAAAAACAAAACAAAACAAAACAAAACAAAAAACAACAAAAATCCTCCATAATTCTCCCATGATGTAGTCTAAAGGCTAAGTATCCACATTGTCAGGTCCATCATAGCAACATCCTATGTTCTTTGTATCAGTTTCTGTTCTAGTTTCCTATCTGTTACTGTGATAAAACCAAAACTAGCTTGTGAATGAAAGGGTTTACTTCACTTGCACTTCAGGTTACAGACCATTGTTGAGGGAAGTCAGGGCATGAACTTAAAGCAGGACCGATGGAAAAACACTAATTGCTTCTTCTCTGGCTCACTCACAGACTCATTCTTGGCTAGCTTTCTTATACACTCCATGACTGTTTTGTTTTTATTCCCTAGTTCTTCCTTTATGAAATAGGATTGTTTATTCTGTACCAATAAATGCTGGAAACACTTCTTTTTTAAAACAGGAACTCACCGTTAAGAGACCCCGAACTTCTATGGTACTGAAATTGTTCATAAATATAGGGATTTTTAAAGTTAGATTTAGTGTATATTATATTATAATATCCCATGAGGCTAAGGGGACAAAGGTGAAAGGTTAAGGCTTAAAACAAACATGTTTGGTTGTCAACTTGACAGTAGGTAGAGTTGGGTGCTTAGTTTTAATTGTCAGCTTGAAAAATCTAGAATCATCTGGGAGTGGGCCTTCTGAGTGTGTCTGGGAAGCAAACTAGAAAAGAATCTAAGACACAGCAAATGTCCAGAAGCAATTTTGTTGCCCCAAATTGAGAAGATGTTACTCACCTTGTGTGAGTGACAGTGAGACAAATAATTGAGCATCCTATGATGCACAGGGGATATCTCCACAGTAAATAACTATGGACTCAAAATATGAGTTCTGTTGAAGTTGAGAAACTTATTCCAGACCTAACCTAGAGTAATATCCTGTCATTTGAGCTGTGTTAGTGAATCTAAAAGAAAATTAAATGTGAGGAAATCACATCTTATGCCACAACAGATATGGTTGGTGGCTGTAGGATGGTCTGTATGTCAAATTACTCTGATTGGTCAATAAATAAAACACTGATTGGCCAGTGGCTAGGCAGGAAGTATAGGCGGGACTAACAGAGAGGAGAAAAGAACAGGAAGGTGAAAGGAGACATTGCCAGCCGCCGCCAAGACATGCAGCATGTAAAGATGACTGACAGGTGAGAGAGATTTGTCCTGACTGTGGGCCAGGCAGGAAAACTCTAGCTACAAATGGCGCCAGAACGTGGGGCAGGAATTTCCACTTAAAACCTGAGAAAGAGTGAAAAGAAGATTCTAAAACGGAGCTAAAACAGCTTCCTAGTTGTCTTTGTCAAGTTAGCCGCAGACTGCGGGCTTGAGCTACTGTATGGCGGGTTCCTGGCGTGCATGTTTGACCAGCAGTATGGCGGGAATGAGGCCTCTGCAAGTGGCACATTAAGCTGCATGGTGGATTTAGCCTTTGCTAGTACAAAACAAAAAAAAAAGAGGTTTCTGGGCTAAACGCTGCTTTGATAGAAGCATAGACCCATGAAGGCTCCCAGAGCTGATGGTAAACGTATCACTGCCATGTTGGGAAGCTGAGGTGGGCGGAGCCAGCAGCCACAGCACCGTTTCAGTCTTAGAATGCTGCAGTTTAAAGTAACAGGTTCACAATAAGACAGATTCAGATGGAACAAGACTTTAAATGCTTTAAAATGTGTGTAAAAATGTACGTAGGCTTCAAAGAGAGAGAAAAAGAAATATATACAGTTATATAAAGAAATAGATAGTTTTGAAAAATAAAGTCCTTAAAGAGACAGTAAAGGTAGTATAAAATACAAGCCACATAAAGATGGATATCACACAGAGAATCTGGATTGTTTTGTCTTTGGGATTCTTAACTGCAGAGAGATATTTGATTGTAAAGAAAGCTGAATTAAACCAATATGTATATTTTAAAGATACCATGACTTCAAAATTTGGATGTAAGGATATGTTGCTTTGGAAAGGAGTCTCTGCTTTTGTTTCCACAGAAAGCCAGAGGCTATGGATTTGTTCCAGATTAAGATACATCAGGTTTGACCAGCCAAGACCCCCTGAAAGGTCTCCGATGATACCAAGGCCCAGATGATCCAACATCCAGAACCGTTTCAAGGCAACTGGCTCAGAGGATACACCCTCACGGACTACTCCATGATCCTAAAATTTTCTTTGTGTCCCCATAAGATACAGCGCCCCCCTCCAGCAGGAAGTAGTAAGAGAAGCTATGCCCAAATTCCCAAATATACCAAGCTGGCTTTGGAGATGTGTAAAAATTAAAACCTTCCTCTTAAAAAAAAGAAAAGAAAAGGGGAAGTGCTGTAGGATGGTCTGTATGTCAAATTACTCTGATTGGTCAATAAATAAAACACTGATTGGCCAGTGGCTAGGCAGGAAGTATAGGCGGGACTAACAGAGAGGAGAAAAGAACATGAAGGTGGAAGGAGACACTGCCAGCTGCCGCCAGGACAAGCAGCATGTAAAGATGCCGGTAAGCCACGAGCCATGTGGCAAGGTATAGATTTATAGAAATGGATTAATTTAAGATATAAGGACAGTTAGCAAGAAGCCCGCCACGGCCATACAGTTTGTAAGCAATATAAGTCTCTGTGTTTACTTGGTTGGGTCGGAGTGGCTGTGAGACTGGCAGGTGAGAAAGATTTGTCCTGACTGTGGGCCAGACAGGAAAACTCTAGCTAGAGTTGGTGGTTGCCAACTAGGCAGTAAAAATAAGAAATATCTATATCCTTCAAAGAAGCTATGCTGCCATCCTACTGTGAAGTCTAGAAACTTAACAAATATATACATATTTATGTATTTAATGCATGGTCTTATGTATCCTAAGATGTTCTTGAACTCACTATCTATTAGAAGATGACCTTGTACTTCTTTATACTCTTCCCTCTACCCCTACCCTTGTGTTGGAATAACATGCATGTACCACCATAACTACTTGTATAATGCTAGAATCTAACTCAGGGATTCCTGTATTCTAGGTAAGCACTAACTGAACATTTTTTTAAACTTTAGAGTAACTCAGGAGAGGAAAGATACTGATGACGTTGTTGTATCTCCAATAGTGATATTGACTTGACAACTTTATGTTTGTGCTCCAGCTGTGTTTTTAAATCATATTTGAATTAACAATCATGCTGGTGTGGATAGTTATTTACATATACCTAGGAGCATTTTTATTACAGTTTTTCATACAATATGTTTTGAAACTCTTTACATCTCTCTTTCAGATCCTCCATCCCTTCCTCCTAGTCCAAATTTATGTTCCCTTTTTCTACCTTCTTTATTTAACACCCTCTTTCTCCCTAGGGATCCCCCATTTTACCAATCAGATCACTTATATCCTAATATTTCTCCTTACCCTTGTCCTACCTTCTTCTGTGTTTACCAGCCACCCACTGCATAAAGAGCCCCTCTTTTCCCATTTCCCTTATGAGATCATTCTTATCCCACTAGGTCCCTTTAATATCTTCTCACTTTCTTAAATATCTATCTACCTCCCACTTCCTATAGAGCCCCCCTTGCTCATTTCCCTGATAAGATTACTTATATCTTTCTATTCTCCTCTCTATTGCTCCTCAACCCCTCTATCCTGGCAATGACCCATTTAACTTTCCTGGTTTCTGAAGTCTATATATAATCATGTCAATATGACATATAATCACATCTGAACATTTGGAGCTATAAGCTTCCAATAAGAGAGAACATGTGACATTTGTCTTTCCAGTTTTGGGTTATCTCCCTGAATATTATTTTTTCTTTATTCATCTATTTACCTGAAACATTCATGATTTCATTTTCCTTTATGGATGAATAGGATTCCATATTGTATATGTACCACATTTTCATTATTTATTAGTTGGATGAAGAACATATAGGTTGCTTCCATTTCTTAGTGATTATGATAAAGCATCAGTGAATATACCTGAGTATCTGTGGAATATGATGTCCAGTCCTTTGAGCATCTGCCAAGACTGGTATAATTGTGTCATATGGTAGATTTATTTTTAGCTTTTTGAAAATACACACTGATTTACATAGTGGCTGCAACAGTTTGAATTTCTACAAGCAGTGAATAAAGGGTCCCTTTTATTTGCATCCACTCCACTATTTGTTATCAGTTGTTCCATTGATCTTGGCCATTCTGACTGAGGTAAGATGAAATCTCAAAGTTGTTTTGATTTAAATTTCCATAACTGTCAGGGATGGTGAGCAATTTTTTTTTTGCTTTTTTTTGGGGGGGGTTCAAGACAGGGTTTCTCTGTGTAGTTTTGGTGCCTGTCCTAGATCTTGCTCTGTAGACCAGGCTGGCCTTGAACTCACAGAGATCTCCCTGGGTCTGCCTCCCAAGTGCTAGGATGTGGGAGCCCACAACAGACTTAGTTTCCCAGTTTGAATCTGAAGTCTCTTCTGAGTTAATAGAGTTCAGGTTTGTTTGCTCCAAGGCTGTGAGAAAGTCCTGAGTAGCCTGCAGAGTCTCCTTGAAGGGCTGTGAGAAAGTCCTGATTAGCCCACAAGAAGGAACACACTATCTAGCTAGATGCACGCTGCTGATGCCAGCTGGAGGTACATCAAGACACAAAATGAAACTACCTGTTCCTTGACACAAGGCAAGATAAGCAGTAGTTGAATGCCTGTGCTATGCATTGTTCTACCTCTGTCCTTCAAAACTGTATATAAGCTGGCTATGAAATAAACTCGAGGCTGTCCAGCATTGACCAGCAGACCTCTTGACTCTTTTCTGTCTTCTTCATTGTCTCTTCAATCTGCATGTCTCTACCCAGCTACCCAGCTGACTGTCGGCAGGCTCCAACATGTGGCACCCAATGTGGGGTGGGTACAGAGGCATCCATGAGGGACACTACAGAAGAAAAAGGCATGCACTGGAAAAAAGTGGAAGCTGTGGTGAGTACAACCCAAGAGTGAAAGTAATAAGTATAAATTAAAAAGCAGACACGCAGTAAAAAATTCATGAAGAAGTGTAAAAATAAGTATGGGCCAAAGAAATAGAAAACAGATATTTGTACATTTACTTAAAGACATCTTAAAAGCTAGAGGCACTAAAGTAGGATGTAAGCAACTGTGTAAATTTTTAGAATTTGTAGCATGTATTGGTGTTAAGATAAGCAGTATTATGATAAGCATGATCCAGAAAAACTTACAACAGATATTTTCAGTCACTGGACACTCATTCAGGACAACTTAGACCTCCATCCTGAAAGGCATAAAGTGTTTCCTGAATGGAGTAAAACTGAAACTAAACATTCTGCTCTGTCAGAGAGAACACTTTATGTGGATGCTTTTACAAAGTTATTTGATGATAATGACCAGTTAGATTTTGGCAATGAGGCAGAATTAGAGGAAGAGGCTGCTAAGTATTGTAATGAAGATTCTCTCACACCTCAAGATTCTCCTCCACCTCCATTCCTGACTATGAATGGTTCCTCTGGAGAGATTAAGTGAATTGTAACCGCAAACCCTTAGCCCAATGTCTCACTTTCAGATCTGCTCACTGCAGCTGGTAAATGTAAATGTGAGTGCTCTTTGTCTTGGTCTGTGCTGGACTGTTATTATGTCACTGCTCTGTTCCATGTTTTTAAGGGGACTGGACCCTCCTGACTGAATTGAGATAAGCAGGTAGCTCCTGCTAGTTGTGGCTTGTGTACTGCAAGAGAAACCATCTGTTAGATGGGACTCACTAACTGTGAGTGAGGCCATTGTCTCAGTGCTGATGTACTAGTACTTATTCTATGTCAGTGTTACTTGTTTCTGTCTACTAATATTCATTTTCCTGGAAAAGAAGGAGAGAAAGTCATGGTAAGGGCCACCTTCCTCCATAGCTCTCTTGCTATGAGGCCTGCAGCATGGGTGGAGCTGGTCTTGGCCAGCAGGAGAAGCCTGCAGCCAGCCAGCAGCTCTCAGAGGGTGAGGGTATGTGTTTTTGGAGCAGAAAGGACAGAGATGGAAGCTGCAGATGAAGTGGAAGGGAGTTTATTCTTGCAATTGGCAAGCTGAACAAATGTCAAAAAGAGAATCTGATGTTAATTGTTAATTATTATAGTCAGAGAAGTTAACAAATTTTTTTTCAGGAACACTGGCAGCCAAGGACACATGCTCTGTGTTCCCCTCCTTTCCTTCCTAAGCCAAGTTCTTCACTGTGATAACTTCAAGATCTCTTCTGCTAGCTAGCAACTTGTACTTTAACCCTTCTGTTTCCTGATATTGCTTGAAAAAAATTGTTGAATTACCAGCCTGCATACTCTGAAAAGCATTTACTTTTCAGTATAAAAGTAAAAAATATATTATGTTTTGGAAAAAATATGCCTTTGCCCCCACAGGAAAAGAAAAAAAATACATGGATTTTGGTCATTTGAGTTCAATGGGTTACAAATACTTGTCATCATTTAAGAGAATTGATTACAAATTATTATTGATTAAGATAAGAAAAACTTCTGCTAATCTGAAATGTTTCACATTGATATAGGTTTTTATATATTAATGCAAAAGTAAGTTTTTTGTTATGATATATGCATATATATCTATATGCTTCTATTCCTGTTTGAAATGTTATACCTATGCAATGTTCTAAACTGCTGGGAAGAAACCACAAGAAAAATTTGCATGTTGTCTGACAAGCAAGAGAAGGTGGAAGACTGGAATAATGATAGAAAAGGGAAAAAAGAATTTGTCTATGTCAGGCTGAACCAGAAGAGCAAACATAGGGAAGGGCCTGACCTGAAGGTAAATGGTAAGTTGTAGAAGGCCAGAGGGAATGTAAACTATGCTGAATTTGAAGAGAAATTGTAAGATATATGTGGGATTTAACCATATTATGTCAATTCTGGTTTTCTTCATTTTAAAAATAGCTGATAATTCTTCACTGCAAAATGCTTGTTAAAAATGGAAATATATACATGTGTATTATGTGGACATGTATGTGACTTAGATTTAACTTTATAACTCTGTATGAGTATGAGTGAACATTGGATCCAACTGTGTGTATGTGTGCATGTAACTATAATTTAATTTTAAACAGCAACCACATGGTCTTCCTCCACCTTGGCTGGTGACCTCATCATAAAGTGGGCAGCCATGTGGCTGGCAACAATCTTTAAATAAGGTTTAAGAATACCTCTCTTAGTCCTAATGAGCTCTCTGTTTATTGTATCTCCTTTTAAACTAAGGAGGCAAGAAGCTTCAAATATTTGGATTGGGAAATTTTCTATATGATAATTCATGTTATAAAAATAAGGTTTATATAAGATAGGATTTAAAATAATGTTTATTTAATAAAATATTAAATCTGCACCTCAATGCTTTTATACACAAGAATGCACCTTGCTCTGGCAAATAAATTTTGTAATTTAAGAGTCTCCCGGATGATAATGGTCTTAAAGACATAAAGGGATCAAGGGAAAGAGCTGAGGGTTATGGATCTCAACAGTTTTGCCAGGTGATGGCTACAAGAAGCACGAGCCACAGGAAAATGGAATAGGCTTCATTCTAGAAAGTATTTTGGAAAGGAACCAAATGTAATAAATGTTCCATTTACTAAACAACAAACTGATTGGCTATTTCAAAATAATGATTCTTGGGCAATTGCTTTTGATCAATTTTTGGGTTAAATGGATAATCATTATCCTGCTGATCAATTATTGCAGTTTGCTCAGATGCATTCTTTTATTTTCCTAAAGTGATAATAAAACTCCAATGAAAGATGCTGCTTTGGTTTTTACTGATGGTTCTTCTAGTGGGAAACCAGCTTATGTGATTATTAGTAAAGGATATGTAGTTCAAACTACTCCTGACTCAGCTCAAGTTGTTGAGTTGAGCTGTTGGCTTTTCAAGTTCTTAAAGATAATTTATTTAATTTATATACAGATAGTCAATATATTTATAGAGTTCTTCAAGCAATAGAAACTGTTTCTTACATTAAAGCTATTAATGAGCAAATAAGAATGTTATTTCAACAAATTCAGGATGCCATTCATTTAAGAAAATTGCCATATTTTGTGGGACATATTAGAGCACATTCAAACTTTCCTGGTTTGTTGACTGAAGGTAATGCTTTAGCTGATAAATTTATTCAATTGATCACTTTATCTAAAGTTGAGCTTGCTCAGTGATCACATGCTTTGTATCATCAAAACAGTAAAATCTTAAGAAAACAATTTGGTTTAACAAGAGAAACTGCTCATCAAATTGTTAAGTAATGTGCTATGTGTCCACAATATTTGCCTGTGCCTCATTTTGGAGTAAATCCTTGAGGTCTTATTTCTAATAATTTAAGGCAAATGGATGTCATTCATATTATAGAATTTGGAAAATTGAAATATGTGCATGTGACAATTGATACTTATTCAGGATTTTCAATGGCTACAGCTCAAATTGGTGAGTCTACCAAGCATGCAATTGCTCATTGCCTGAACTGTTTCTCCTATATGGGGATACCAAAAGTTATTAAAACTGATAATGGATATGAATATATTAATAAAGCTTTTCATAAATTGTGCTATCAATGGCAAATTGAACATAAAAAGGTATTCCTTATAATCCTCAAGGACAAGTATTTTTGAGTAAGCCTATGACAGTCTCAAAATGCAACTTCAAAAAATAAAAAAGAAAGGAGACTTATACTCTCAGTTGCCACATAATGCTTTGAATCATGCCTTATTTGTTTTTAAATATTTAAAATGTGGATGCTGCTGGATAATCTGCAGCTGATCAATTTTGTCATGAAGGCACCACCACAAAATTTGCTTAATTCAAATGGAAAGATCTTTGTACTGGATTATGGAAGGGCCCCAACCCTGTTTTAATATGGGGATGAGAGCATATTCGTGTTTTCTCTCAGGATGAAAATGAAACTCATTTGTTGCAGTGTATGGAGCAGAGAGATGCTGATCCTGATGTTGTTGATGACCATCCAGAGATGCCAGAGTGAAACCTATTGGGCCTATGTTCCTGATCCACCAATTTTACATCCTGCAACTTGGAAAGGAAAAGAAATTGTAGTTTCAGTTAATGATACCAGGCTTTTAGATCAACCGCCACCCAAGAGTTCCAGATTGCTTGCAATTTTCTTATATTGGATATTGGTAAAGGGATTCCTGCATGTTTAGCAAAAATATTACTTTGGAGGGATATTTTGGATTGCTTCCTCAAGGTAATTGGACAAATAATATTTCTCCCCCCTCAATGATTTCCTCCATGCACAAAAGAACTGCAAGAGTCTAACAGAACTTTGCTATGGAGATGATATACTGGCAAAGTTCCTTTAAAGTATAACATTACAAGGTCACAGCAGTATATTCTTGATTGATCTGGAGATCAGGATAATTATAGTGACTCTTATCCTGTGTCTACAGCAGAATTTTGGGACCAAGGACTGTCAGCTGGAATTTGGTATTCCAGTACTGGATCTCCACAAACTTATATTTAGAGACTTGATGCTGCCATGGGAACAGTGGCAGGACATCCCAGTCACTTAAAACCTGTTTGTCCTTTGAAAGGAACTGTTTTAACTTGTGTTAAAATGTGCTATGTTCTTTTAGTTGGTGAAGCAAAATGATTCTATGTTTATTGTATCATGTCTTAATTGTATTTTAACCAATTGTATTTCTCTAATGGATAACCATACTCATGTAATAGTGTTAAAACAACCTTCTTTTGTTATATTGCCAATATATATGAGTGATCCATGATTTGATGATAAAAGGTTACAAGTGATTGAAAAAAATCACGAAAGCTTTAAGCAGACAGAAGCGTGTTGCTGGATTAGTTATAGCAGGAACTTCAGCTCTTGTTACTATGCTTGCTACTACTAGTGTTGCTTCAGACAGCACAGTTTTTAATAAGTTGTCTATGAATACATTAGAGACTTAAGAAGATGTAGATGTGAAAGTGGAACATAATTTGAATGCTTTGTATGATGTGGTATGATTTCTGGGAGATGAGCTCCAAAGCCTGAAAACTAGAGTGCATTTGAAATGTCATGCTAATTATGAATGGATTTGTATTACATCTTCTGTGTACAATGAAAGTGCTATTGATTGGGAAAGAGTTAAGGGACATCTTAAAGGAATTTGGCATGATTCTAATGAAACCTAAGATTTGGATAAATTACATCAAGAGTTTATAGAAATGAAAAAGGCTAAACTGGATTTTGATGCAGTTAAAACATCTGAAGACATTCTAGAACAATTCAAAAGGTCATCATTTACTTTGCTCTTAAGTTATATTATAATTATTGAAATATATATCTTAATAGGACTAATCTGTTTGCCTATGGTTTTCAAACTGATTACAAACTCGCTATAAAAATTGGGCTCAGAACTTCATGGACTGAATACGGAACTCCACATATTTCCCTGACTTATGATACCAGAGGCTGATAGCCAAAGACGGGTAAATTTTCTTTGCCTCCTTTCAACCTAAGACAGGATGTGAATGATGGAATTCATGCTCCCATGATGGGTAAGATTGGAGTGTGGTAAGGAAACACCTAAGACAAGCACAGTCATCTGAGAGACTCAGTGGAGTCTTAAAATAAATAAAAAAGGAAGAATTGTGGGAGCCCACAACTGACTCAGTTTCCCAGTTTGAATCTGAAGTCTATTCTGAGTTGATAGAGTTCAGGTTTGTTTGCTCCAAGACTGTGAGAAAGTCCCGAGTAGCCTGCAGAGTCTCCTTGAAGGGCTGTGAGAAAGTCCTAATTAGCCCACAAGAAGGAACACACTATCTAGCTAGATGCATGCTGCTGATGCCAGCTGGAGGTACATCAAGACACAAAATGAAACTACCTGTTCCTTGACACAAGGCAGGATAAGCAGTGGTTGAATGCCTGTGCTATGCATTGTTCTACCTCTGTCCTTCAAAACTGTGTATAAGCTGGCTGTGAAATAAACTCGAGGCTGTCCAGCATTGACCAGCAGACCTCTTGACTCTTTTCTGTCTTCTTCATTGTCTCTTCAGTCTGCACGTCTCTACCCAGCTACCCAGCTGACTGTTGGCAGGCTCTGACACTAGGATTAAAGCCATTTTTTAAAGATATTTCTCAGTCATTCTTTTTTCACTTTTGGGAACTATATATCCAACTCCCAGGCCCACTTTTTGAATGGGTCATTTCTTCTTGTTGTTGTTTGACTCTTTTTTTTTTGAGTTATTTGTATGTTCCAGATATTAAACCTCTATAGATGGCAAAGATTCTCTTTCCTTCTGTGAGCATCCTTTTTACCCAGGATTGCTTCTTCTGCTGTATAAAAGCTTTTTAGTTTCATTAGGCTCCACTAGTACATTTTTAGCCTTGATTCTTAGGCAAATGGACTCCTATTCAGGAACTCCTTTTCCACACCTGTATCATGTAGGTTACTGCCTATGTTTTCTTTTAGCATTTTCAGTGGTTCAAATTTCAGGTTTTGGTCTTTGATCCATTTGGAGTTAGTTTTTGTGGAAAGTGATAGATATGGGTCTATCTAATTTCATTCTTCTGCATGTGGAAGTTCAGTTTCCCCACCACCATTTGTTGAAGATGCTTCTTTTTTTACAGTATATGTTTTTAACATCATTGTCAAATGTTAAGTGGCTGAAGTTATATGTTCTTTTACTTGGGTCTTCAATTTTGTTTCATTGTCTACAAGTCTCTTGTATCAGTAACATATTGTTTTTGTACTATGGCTCTATTATAAATCTCAATATCTGGAGTTGTAATAATCCTGCATTGTTATTTTTGTTCAGGATCGTACTATGGCTCTGTAATATATCTCAGTATCTGGAGTTGTAGTAATCCTGCATTGTTATTTTTGTTCAGGATAGTTTTGACTGTTTGGCATTTTTGAGGTAACATGAATTTTAGGATAGTTTTTCTATTTCTATGAAGGATGAGATGGGGATTTTGATTGGGAATGCATTGAATCTGTAAATAGCTTTAGATAGAATCATTATCTTCACAATGTTAATTCTACTGATCTTTGAGTATGGGATGTCTTTCTCATGTCATTATCTCTTTCTTCAGAGGTTCAGAGTTTTTATTACAGAGGTCCTTCATTTCTGTGGTTAGGTTTATTTCTAGATATTTCATTTTCTTTGAGGCTGCTGTTAATAGGAGTGTGTACTTCTCTGTGTGTTTATTGGTGTGTATAGAAAAGCTATTGATTTATGCACTTTGCTTGTGTATCCTACCACATTCCTGAATTTATCATTTCTAGAAATTTCCTGGTAGATTTTTTTTTTGGTCTTGATAATATATAATATCATCTCATCTTTAAACAGGGATTGTTTGGATACTTCTTTCCCTATTCTTATCCTTTTAATTTCTTTCTTTCCCTTTGTTTGACTACAATCTTTGACTACAATGTTGAGAAGGAGTGGGGATAGTGGATGTCACTGTCTTGTTCATTACTTCAGTTGGATTGCTTCAGGCTTTTCTTTATTTAGAACAAAGATTCTCAACCTGTGGGTTATTACCCATTTGGGGCAGGTGGAGGGGCTCAAATGACTCTTACACTAGGGTTGAATATCAGATATCCTGCATATCAGATATTTACATTACAATTCATAACAGTAGCAAAATTATGGTTATGAAGTAGCTTTGAAAATGATTTTACGGTTGGGGGTCACCACAATTGTATTAAAGGGTCACAGCATTAGAAAGGTTGAGAACTACTGATTTAGAATGATGCCGGCTATTTGTTTCTTATATATACATTTTACTATGTTGAGGTATGTTCCTGGTAGTCAGACATATTCTAAGACTTTTATAATGAAAACATATTGGATTTTGTCCAAGGCTATTTTCTGCATCTATTGAGTGAATCATGTGATTTTTGACTTTAATCCAACTTATGTGGTTTCTTATGTTTATTAATTTGTGTATATTGAACTATCCCTGCATTTCAGGAATAAAGCCAACTTGATTATGATATACAGTCTTTGGGATGCAGGTCTGTATATTGCTTGTAAGTATTTTATTGAGGAGTTTTGACTCTGTTCATTAGGTATGTTGTCTTAAAATTTTCTTTTGTTGTGCCATTATCTGGGTTGGATATTAGAGTGATACTGGCTTTGAAGGAGGAGTTTGGGAATGTGCCTTCTATTTGACTTTTAAACAGTTTAAGAAGAACTATGGGTAGACTTTCTCTGAATGCCTTGTTCTTCTGTGAATCCACCTGTTCCTGGATTTTTCTTGGCTGGAAAGATTTTTATCATTATTATTCAATTTCCTCATTTTTCATGGATCTATTTAAGTATTTGACTTTTTTGGTTTAATTTTGATAGTTTGGTTGAACCTAGAAAATCATCCATTCTTTTTAGATAGTTCAGCTTCATGGAATACAGGGTTTTTAAATATTCCCTAATAATATTCTGAATTTCTTTTCTGTCTGTTGTAATATTTTCCTGTTCATGTTTTACCATGTAAATTTGGATCCTCTCTTTTTATATTTTTGTTAGTTGGGCCAAATGTTTGTCAATTTTGTTTATCTTTTTTTAATAACCAGCTCGTAGATTTGTTGATTCTTTTAACTGTTTTCATTTTATTGATTTCTGGTCTGATTTTTTATCATTTCTTTCTGGTGACTGCATTTGGACTTGTTTTTTCTTCCAATTTTTTAATTGCACAATTAAGCCATTTATTTGTGCTCTTTCTGATTTTTTAATGTAGGCATGTAGAGGGACTGTTTTTAATTTATTACAGTGGTTTTGTTATTCTATCCATTTTAATTTAGTTCTAGGAAATTTTTATTGCTTTCTTGATTTATTTGACCCATTCTTCATTTAGTAATGAACTGTTTAATCTACACAGTTTTCATTTTTAGTAGAAGTATTTTTTGCTATAAATTTTAATTTTTATTGCATTGCAGTCATATAGGATACAAGGAGTGATTTCAATTTTTTTGAATCTGTAATGATTTGTTTTCTATCCCAGGATGTCTATTTTAGAAAAGTTTCCATGTAATGCCAAGTAAAATATGAATTCTTTGGTGTTTGGACAGAATATTCTGTAGGTATCTGTTAAGGACATTTGATTTATGGTATCAATCGGTTCTGATGATTCTCTCTCTCTCTCTTTTTGCCCAGATGACTTACACTATTAATGGATTGATGTTTGTCTTATTAGGATTTCTATTGCTGTGATAAAACACCATGGCCAAAAAGCAAGTTGGAGAGGAAAGGGTTTATTTGCCTTACACTTCCACATCACTATTCATCATTGAAGGAAATCAAGACAACTCAAACAGCGACAAGATCCTGGAGGCAGGAGCTGATGCAGAGGCTATGGAGGGGTGCTGCTTTTTTGGCTTGCTTCTCCTGGCTTGATCAGCCTGCTCTCTTATAGATCCCAGGACCACCAGCCCAGGATTAGTACCGCCCACAATGGGTTGGACCCACCCCCATCAATCACCAATTTAAAAAATGCCTTACAGATGGATCTTATGGAGGTATTTTCTCAATTGAGGTTTCCTTCTTTCAGACAACTCCAGTTTGTGTGTCAAGTTGACATAAGATTAGCCAGCACAATGTTATTCAGTATCCTTAATTCCAGTAGTAGATTTGTGTGTGTGTGTGTGTGTGTGTGTGTGTGTGTGTGTGTGTGTGTGAAATTTTGTTCCCCTGGGTGAAGATGTTTAGGATAGTAATGTCTTCCTGGTTAACTGTTATTGTGATTAGAATGAGGTGTGTCTATTCATCTCTGATTAGTTCTAATTGGAAGTTCATTTTGTCAGATATTAGGACAGCAATGCCCAGTTGCTTCCTGGTCCCATCTGATTGGAGTACCTTTATCTCTCCACTTACTCTTAGATGGTACTTTCTTCTTAAGCTCTTTATCTTTGATTTCACAGAGCTTTTTCTTTGTGTCCTTTTTAAATTTCTTGAATTCTTTGAGGAGGTTTCTGCATCCTGGAGTTCTTCCAAATAATTCTCATTGGTAAGCATTTCTACAGAGCCAGTAAGTTTTCTGAGAGAAGATTTTTGGCTTGATCTTTCATAAGGTTGGTATTCCTGTGATTAGATATGGGCACATGTATTTCTTTTGTTAGTTTAAAGTTTTTGTGGATGGAGTAGGGTTGGAGAAAAGATAGGATGTAGAGGCAGGTTGGGTTGAGAGTTTGGAAGTGGCTGGCTTGTGTGGAATGCAGTGAGGTGTGAAGAGGGAACTGGGCTGGTATACAGGATGTGCTTCCTGTTCCAAACTAGGGATGTGGGGGTAAATAGGTCTGCGTGCAATGGTTGGATATGACATGGGAGAATCCTGTAGTATGGCAGATAGGTAGAGAAGATAGTGGCCCAAGCTTAGAGCACCTCTGCATTGAAAGAAAGAAAAGGCAGGCTAGGTTGGTACACTGGTTGTGGGATGTAAGCTAAATCTTATAAACCTAGATGCAGGTTGTAGGAAAGGCGTGGATCAGAAGGTCATGGTGACTCACCAGTCTAGACCCTGGAGGAGGACCTGGGAAGTCTAGGTAAAAAATGAGGGGATGGAGGTGACGCCTCTTTTTAAAAATTGTTGTTGCATACATGTGTACATGAAAATACAGAGTAATAATTGAACAAATAAGCATTGTAATAGATAACCAAAGCCATTCAGAATATTATTAGGGAATAATTTTTTAAAGCCTGTACTCCAGGAAGCTGGAATATCTAAAAGAAATGGTTTTCTGGATTTAACAAAACCACTGGCTTGCTTCTTATGTCTTTTTACTTGGAATGTTGTTTTCTATCTTTCAATGCTGAAGTGATGTCTATCCTTGATGTTAGGGTGTATTTCTTAGATGTAGCAAAAGGGTGAATCCTGCTTTGCATCCATTCTCTTAGTCTATGTTTTTTGATTGGGGAATTAAGAACATTGCTATTGAGAGTGATCAATGACCAATGTTTGTTGATTCCAGTTATTTTGTATTTGTGTAAGGTTTTTCTCTCTCTTTCGATTTTCTGGTCTAATATTATTCATTCCTTGTGTTTTCTTGGGTATGGTCAGCCTCTTCAGGTTGAAGTTTTTCTTCTAGTACCTTTTATAGGGCTGGATTTGTAGATAGATACTACTTGAATTTGGTTTTGTCATGGGATGTCTTTCTCCATTGATGGTGATTGAATGTTTTGCTGGGTATAGTAGTCTGGGCTGGCATTTGTTGTCTCTTAAAGTTTGTAGAACATCTGTCTAGGTCCTTCTGGCTTTTAGAATCTCTACTGAGAAGTTGGGCATATATAATTATAATAGGTCTGCCTTTATATGTTACTTGGCTTTTTTCTCTTGCAGCTTTTCATATTCTTTATTCTGTACATTTAGTGTTTTGATTATTATGTGCTGTGGAGAATTTCTGTTCTGGGCCAGTCTATTTGGTGTTCTGTATGCCTCTTGCATCTTGATAGGCACCTCTCTGTTTATATTAGAGACATTTTCTTATATTTTCTTGTTCAAAGTATTTTTTGTGCCTTTGACTTGGGTTTCTTTTACTTTCTCTATTCTACTATTCATAGATTTGGTCTTTTCATAGCGTACCAGATTTCCCAGATGTTTTGTGCCTGGACTTTTTAGATTTAACATTTTGTTTGACTGATGTATCCATTTCTTCCATTTTGTTTTCAGTGCCTGAAATTTTCTCTTCCATCTTTTGTATTCTGTTTGTGGGGTTAGCCTCTGAGGTTCCTGTTTGAGTTTCCAAATTTTTCATTCCAGTTTTCCCCCAGTTTGGGTTTCCTTATTGGTTCTATTTCTACTTTCATGTTTTGATTTTTTCATTCCATTCCACTGTTTGTGTTTTTATAGATTTCATTAATTGATTTTTCATATCATTTAACAACCTCTAAAATTCATAAAGGCTATTTTGAAGTCCTTGTCTTGTACTTCAGCTATATTTAATTTCTCATGACATATACTAGTAGTAGTTTTGCTTAACTGTAGAGGAAACATGTTGTCCTGGCTGTTATTGATTGTGCTTTTATGCTGGCATCTAGGCATCTGGGTTTGGGATGATTGTAATTTTAAGTACTGATAACTAGTTTTGTCTTTTTTGGATTGTTCTGTTCCTTGGTTTCTGTTGCCCTCAATGGTTTTTAGAAGAGTGTGGTGGCTGTATGTTGCCTTGTAGAGAGTGCTTCTGCATCCCTGCTAGGTATGGCTAGGGTCTGGGGTAGAAAGTGTTTCTAGGTATTGGGAGCTGACACTAAAGAATAGGAATGGACTATAAAGGGAAGGAGGTGCAGGGTCTTTCCCAGGAGAAGGCTGGGTCCATTAAGAGGATCTGTGGAGTCACCAGGGAAGGGAGGCAGAGAGGGAAGACAGGCTCCTGCAGGTGATCTGCTACAGAGCTGGGGATGTGACTAGGGAATTGGAAATGGAAAGCTGGGAGGAGAGTGAAGATCACCTACCTGATTCCCTGGCTGCATGGCCATCTGCTTCCCAGGTAGAGAGTACCTCTGAGTGTTAGTGGCTGATAGAAAGGGAAGGTATGAGGGAGGAAGGCTTGGTTCTACAAAGATATGTAGAGTCCCCAGGAAATTGTGGCCAAGAGGAAAGGCATTCCCCTGCAGGTGGTCTGCTGTGAGGCTGGGGGAAGAGACTAGGAAATTTGAGATGGAGAACAGGAAAGAGAGTGAAGATTGCCTGCCTGATTCAGAGGCCTATGTTGCCAGGTAGTTTGTCTGGTAGAGGGTGCTTTCAGGTTTTGGTGGCTTAGATAAAGAGATGGGGGAAGGGAAGATGGCTGAATGAATAGATTTGTGGAGTCCCCTGGCAATGGTGCTACAGGCCAGGGATAAGACTAGGGACTTGGGATAGGAGGACTAGAAGGAGGTGTTGATCACCTACCCACTTCTCAGGCCAGTATCATGGTCACAGCATGGTCAGCAGGTTTCCCAGTAGATGCCTCTGCCCTTGGCATCAGATACAAATGCACAGGATGGCTTTCAATGTGCCTCAGAGGTTTTGTTGTGTTGTGTTTTTCTTTTCATTCAGTTTCAGGACTTTTTTTTATTGCTTTATTGATTTCTTACTTGACCCATTCCTTATTCAGAAATAGGATATTTAATGTTGTCCATGAGTTTGTGTGTTTACTACAGATCTCTCTGTAGTGGGTAGCTGTTCCAGCTTTGTCCTGGAAGTACTACCCCCATTGAGGCTTCTGTTAACTGTCATGCATATGAGGCAGGGCTGAGAGAGGAGCCCTTAAGACCTGAGATCCAGATGTGCCAGCTCTCTTGATTCCTGGATCCTGGACACTGGAGGTAGACCAAGCAGAGTTCTCCAGAGAACACTGCTGGACTACACTACACCTTTCCCAGACCCTGTAACCTATCCTTTTACTTGTAAGTTATCCCCCAAAATAAACCTCCCTTTTAATTATTTAGAGTTGCATTAATACTTCCACCAACAAATGGCACCCAATGGCTCGAATTTCCACCTAAATCCCGAGAAAGAAGATTCTAAAACAGAGCTAAAATCAGCTTCCTATTTGTCTCTCTCAAGTTAGTGGCAGCCTGCAGGCTTGAGCTACTTTATGGTGGGTTCATGGCATGCAAGCTTGACCTACATCATGGTGGGAATGAGGTGTCTGCAAGCCGCACGTTATACTGTGTGGTGGATTTAGCCTTTACTAGTACAGACAAAAAAAGGTTTCTGGGCTACATGCTGCTTTGATAGAAGCATAGAACCACTGCTTCTGAGAGTTGATGGTACACATGGCTCCCAGATCCAGAGCTGGCAGAAAATGTACCACTGCCCTGTAGGGAAGCTGAGGTGAGTGGAAAATGCTGTAGTTTAAAGCAATAGATTCACAATAAGACAAATTCAGATGGGATAAACCTCTAAATGGTTTACAATGTGTGTAAAAATGTATGTAGGCTTGGAAGATGTATTACTTGAAAAAGTAATATATGCAGTTATATAAAGAAATAGATAGTTTAAAAAATAAAGTCTTAAAGACAAAGTAATATAAAAATAAGCCATGTAAAGATGGAAATCACACAGAGAGTCTGGATTGTGTTGTCTTTGGGATTTTTAACTGCAGAAAGGCATTTGATTGTACAGGCTGCTCAGTTAAACCAATATGTATATTTCAAAGGTATCTTGACTTAAAAATTTGGATCTAAGGATACATTGCTTTGGAAAGGAGGCTCTGCTTTTGTTTCCACAGAAAGCAAGAGGCTATAGATTTGTTCCAGATTAAAATACATCAGGTTTGACCAGGCAAGACCCCCTGAAAGGTCTCCGATGACACCATGGCCCAGATGATCCGACATCCAGAACAGTTTCAAGGCAACTGGCTCAGACAATACAGCCTCACAAACTACTCCATAATCCTAAAATTTTCTTTATGTCCCCATAAGAATACAGCACCCTCCTCCAGCAGGAAGTAGTAAGAGAAGCTACACCCAAATTCCCAAATATACCAAGCTGGTTTTGGAGATGAAATTGGCTCACTCCTTCTCTAAACCCAAGCATATTGATAAAAGAAAAGGTTGAGACATTCTTCTGTCCCATATCAGAAGAGCCCTCTGGTATGGGACAGAGAAAAACCAATATTTTTATTTAAGTCAGGTTGATTATAAATGTGATCTCTTTCTAAAGAAGAAAAGGGGATAGTATAGATATAAGATGAAAAGGTAGATTAATGAACCTACTTTTAAGAGCAACAACTTGTTTATAAATGTTTTACATTGCTATGGATTTTAGTTTATTGATAAAAGTTTAAACTTAATTTTGTTATTCTGTATATATATTTCTACTCTCATTTGAGATATTATTGTTTATGTAACTCATTTAGATTGTAATGGATAATTAAAATTTATGATAGTCAAACTTATAGTCATGTCAAGTTTTCTAGGTATACATAGATATAATCCAATTAGTTAGGTAATCTTCAAACACTTCAAAGACCTACAGAATATGGCATTTAA
The DNA here is from genome assembly GCA_902168325.1 of Peromyscus nudipes. Lineage (NCBI taxonomy): Eukaryota > Metazoa > Chordata > Mammalia > Rodentia > Cricetidae > Peromyscus > Peromyscus nudipes. The sequence goes on along the minus strand of CABHPH010147712.1, from coordinate 28,139 downwards.
AATGTTTTAAAAATTTAGACTTTCTGGATAGTAAGACACGTCTTCTCCTGGCAGCACCGATTTATTTCAAAGAGAAAGACGGGCATTGAAGACACTCCGTATGGAGTTTATCTTCTTCTTGGCAAAAACAGCCATTTGGGCAAGAAACTGTTCTTGCCTGGACTGCTTGAAAACAATGTATCGACTGGACATGCAGGACCCATAGAAAGGTGACCATTGAACTTTGCAAGGTGAAATGGTACTTCAGGTTCCTGCTTCACAGGGGAAACTGCCACACATTCTACAGGACACAGAGAGAAGTGAATGAGAGACTCTAGGCCTGTGGGCTGAAGGGAGATGCCCCAACTTTACAGAGGAGCTTTGGATGACCGTCCAGGCTGCCAGCTGTCCCTGTCTAATCTCACAAGACTCCCGAAAGTTGCTTGCATCCTTCTCCTATTTCTCAGGTAGTATTATATCCTTCTGAGGTCTTTGATATACTTGAAGACTAGATAGTTATAATTTCCTTAGTTATGATAAAAGATAAGTTAGATATGAAACCTTAGACTCACAAATATAGAATAGTTAGGATATCTTCTTTAATTTTGCCAAATACAAATAGACTAGATATTATAAATAGATTAGATATTGTAACTGTAATTCTTGCTTGATAATTGTTTTGTTATCTGTAATTTTACTATGTTAAAGTTAAAACCTTCCCTTTTGAAAAAAAAAAGAGAGAAAAGGGGAAGTGCTGGGGATGTCTTTCTGTATGCTGTGAATGTGTTGCTCTGATTGATTGATAAATAAAACACTGATTAGCCAGTAGCCAGGAAGGAAGTACAGTATAGGTGGGATAAGCAGAGAGGAGAATTCTGGGAAGTGGAAGGCTGAGTCAGGAGATGCTGACAGCCACTGCCATGAGAAGCAAGATGTAAAGTACTGGTAAGCCACAAGCCATGTGGCAATTTATAGACTAATAGAAATGGGTTAATTTAAGATATGAGAACTAGATAGCAAGAAGCCTGCCACAGTCATACATTTTATAAGTAATATAAGTCTCTGTGTGTTTACTTGGGTCTGAGCAGCTGCAGGCCCAAGCGGGACAGGAGAAAACTCCATCTACACCTCTCTGCTGTCAATTTTAAGTTTTATTGCATTGTGGTCACATAGAATATTTTTGATTTTGTAAAAATTTGATTTGTGTCCCAGGATGTGGTCTATTTTAGAAAGGCTTCTGTGTGCTGCTCAGTAGAATGTTTATTATTTGATGTTTGAGTTGACTATACTGTAGATATCTCTTAAGTCCATTTGATGTACCTACAGTGTCAATTCTGATATAGCTTTGTTTACTTTTTGTCCAGACACCTGTCTACTGGAGAAAGTGGGGCATTCAAGTAACCTACTATTAATGGATTGATGTTCACCTGTGTCTTTAATTCTAGTAATAGATTTGTTACATAAAATCCAGCACCCCTGAGCTTGGTGCATATATGTTTATGGTAGTAATGTCTTCTTGGTTAATTGTCCCCTTGAGTAGAATGAAGAGGCCCTCTTCTCTTTTCTGATTATTTTAGTTTGTAGTCTATTTTGTCAGATATTAGGTTACTGGCATCTGCTTGCTTCCTAGTCCAATTTTATTGAAACATTTTGTCCATCCTTTTACTATAAGCAGTGCCTATGTTTAAAACTAGTATGTGTTTCTTGTTGAAAACAGATACATGAATTTTGTTTCTTGATCCATTCAGTCAGTCTGCATATTTTGATTGGAGAATTTAGTCCTTTGCTATTTAAAGTTATAATTGAAGTGTCTATGTTAATTGTGGTCATCATTTTGTTCAGTGTTTGGTGGTGGTGTTTGTGTTCTCAGTGGTGCTTTGTGTTTTTTTTTCTTTTTTCTTTTATTTTATTTTTTGATTAAAAAAAAAAAAACTCCACATGGTTCTTTTTTTTTACTTAAATCCGGAAAGAAGATATATATCAAATACAAGAATGAGTGATCTCCAACAACAGTCTCTAGTTGTAGCACCTCAGAAATACAGGATTCAAGATCCACAATATAACAATGGTACATCATGTAATAGCTTTATGGTATTTTTCTAAAGGTATTTTAAGATATCTGTAGTTGGTTGGACTGGACCTGCTTGGACTGAGTCTACCAGGTTGATCTAAATCCTCAAGGGAGTCTTTGCCCTGGAGGGGATGGGAATGGGGGGTGGGCTGGGGGGAAGGGGAGGGAGGCGAGAGGGGGGAGAACAAGGGAATCTGCAGTTGATATGTAGAATTAAATTATATTGTAAAATAAAATAAAAAAAAGACAAGCTGGCTAAAAGAAGCCAAGCTACAGCTGGGCATTCATATATAAGAATACCAATCCTATGTTTATTTAGTAGCTGGGTGGTAGGACCCTCAATAGCCAAAGACCAATGAGTAAAGAGAAAAGAGAAAAAAAAAAAAACAACCAACCAGCTTTGTGTTTTTTTTGTTTTTTTTTTTTTTTTGGTTTTTCGAGACAGGGTTTCTCTGTGTAGCTTTGCGCCTTTCCTGGAACTCACTTGGTAGCCCAGGCTGGCCTCGAACTCACAGAGATCCGCCTGCCTCTGCCTCCCGAGTGCTGGGATTAAAGGCGTGCGCCACCAATGCCCGGCACAGCTTTGTGTTTTAATAATTACGATTTTGTATTTCTTTCCCTAGTGCCTCTATTATGCTCTTTCATTGTTCTAGTCTGAAATAAAGCTTTCTGTATTTTCTTTATGTTTGGTTTGTTGAATATAAAAAGTTTTATACTGCTTACATTATGGAAAGATTTTCTTTATCCTTCAATTATGGCAGAAAGTTTTGCTTAGAATATTAGGATAGGTTAGATGTCATAGTCTTTTAGGACTTAGAACGCATTGTTCCAGCCTCTTCTGTCCTTGAAAGACTCCACTGAAGCATCAGCTATTACTCTAATAGGTTTTCCTTTATACATTACTTGTAGCTTTAAATATTTATTTTTTATTTATACTTAGTATTTTAACTGTGATATGTCATGGGGACTTTCTTTTCTGGTCTTGTTTATTTGGTGTTCTGTCTGCTTTCTTGTACTTGTATGAGTATCTTTCTTTAGTTTGGGAAAGATTTCTATGCTTTTGTAGAAGCTCTGTTCTTTATCATTGACTTCTGATTCTTCTTCCTCATCTATACCCATTTTTTGACAGTTTGATTTTTCTTAAGGGTGACCCACTTTTCCCATGTGTTCCTTTCCTGTGTTGAAATTTTGATGGGTATTGCACTGAGTCTGTGTTGTAGAATATTGCTTTAAGATGTGTTACATTTGTTTATGTTGTGGAACATTTGTTTAATGATGCAAAGATATGTTGCATTCTTTTATGTTGCATTTGTTTAACTCTGTGAAGCTGTGTTACTTTGCCTATGTAAAATACCTGATAGTGTGATAAAGAGCTGAACAGTGAGGCAGGAGAAAGGATAGGCAGGGCTGGCAGGCAAATAGAATAAACAGAAAGAGAAATAGAGAGAAAGGAGATCAAGGATCAAGAAAAGAAGGGGACAGCCACCAAGACATACAGCCAGCCATGGAGTAAGTGTGAAAGTAAGATTACAGAAGCAAGAAAAGGAAAATGCCCAGAGACAAAATGTAGATGGGATAATTTAAGAAAAGCTGGCTAGGAACAAGCGAAGCTAAGACTGAGCATTCATATGGATTAATAAGACTCCATGTGTGATTTATTTGGGAGCTGGGTGGTGGGCTCCCCAAAGAGCAAAAAGATTAAAAGAGAACAACAAACAATAAGTCTGCATATTGCTTTTGGTAGGAAGGCCATTTTCATACTACTAATCCTACCCATTCATTAGCATGGGAGATCCTGCCAACCTCTGGTGTTACTTTCAATTCTTCTTTAATGTTTTAGAATTTTTTATTATAGGAGAATTTCATTTGGTTTTTTGGAGTGATCCCAAGACTATTTTGTATTCTCTTTATTTGCTGAAATTGTTTATCATCTGTAGAAAGTATTAGGTCCTTTTTGTATTAAACCATTTCATCTACAAATATACTTCAATTTCTTCATTTCCTCTTTTCATTCCTTTGATCTTCCTCAGTTTTTGTATTACTCTAGCTAAGTACTATATTGTGTAGATTCAGAGAGAGTGGACAGCCTTGTCTTGTCCTAATTTTAGTGAAAATGATCGTGCTTCATTTTTTTTTTTTTGGACAGGGTTTCTCCATGTAGTTTGGATGCCTGTTTTAGATCTCGCTCTGTAGACCAGGCTGGCCTCAAACTCACTGAGATCTGCCTGGCTCTGCCTCCCGAGTATTGAGATTAAAGTGTGTGCCACTGCCACCCAGCGATTGTGCTTCTTTTAATTTAGGCTGCTATTGACTGTGAGCTTTCTGTAAAGTGCCTATAATGTGTTGAAGTATTTATCTTTTATTTTATTTTATTTTATTTTTTATTAAGAGATTTTCTATTCATTTTACATATCCACCTCAGATTCCCCTGTCTTCCTCCTCCCAACCCCCAGCCTTCCCCCATAACCCACTCTCCCAATCCCACCTCCTCCAAGGCAAGGTCTCCCATGGGGAGTCATCTTGTGCCGCTAGATTTTTTTTAGAGTTTTTATTAGGAAGCAGCATTGGATTTTTTCAAAGGCCTTTTCTGTATATAATGAGATGACTATGTGGTTTTTGACTTTCACAGTTTATGTGGTAGATAAAGTTTATTGGCTTAAGTTAGTTGAACCATCCCTGCGTTTCTTGGATGAATCCAATTTGAGCATGGTGGATAATCTTTCTGATGTGTTTTTGAATTCAGTTTGCAAGTATTTTATTGATAATTTTTGCATCTATATCCATAAGGGTAATTGTTCTATAATTTCTTTTTTCACTAGGGGTTATGGCTATGTTAAATTATTTATTTCATTTTGATTTAACTTTAGTTTGTTGAATGCCAGGTGTGGTGATGCATACTTTTAATCCCAGAATTTGGGAGGCAGAGGCAGGCAGAGGCAGGCAGATCTTTCTGAGTTCAAGACCAGGCTGGTCTACAAAGCAAGTTCCAGGACAGCCAAGGCTATTATTATATAGAGAAACCCTGTCTCAAAAAATCAGAGAAGAAGAAGAAGAAGAAGAAGAAGAAGAAGAAGAAGAAGAAGAAGAAGAAGAAGAAGAAGAAGAAGAAGAAGAA